>JAUYWG010000203.1:0-12517 GCA_034779775.1 Enteromius afrohamiltoni | reverse complement strand
GAAATAACGCTCGGGATTGTAGCCGTGGCAGTACAAAACTTCGCATTCAACCAGCGTGCAACTTCCGTTTAAATAGCGGAGAAAACAAGCAACACCTGGGGTGGAAGGCAGGGAGGTGTTCGGGTGAAAAGAATCCGAGTGGGAAACTAATACTCCGGGGACGGTTCCCGCAGTGTTTCCCTTCATATATATCCATAATCTTATATATATACAGAATTGTTCAAAAATTCCACGTGAAGAAAGGGCAAGATAGAAACATGTGCTCCGCATCCCTAACCAACTGCTTCAGTAACAACTGACAGCCCCTATTCTGGCCCCCAGGGTGTTGGGAAGGTTACGTGCAGAATCCTCTGCTGGCACGCTTGCCTTTCAGCATGGGGGTCTCCGCATAACATGCGTGGCCTCAGGGTCATGGCCTTTTCCACAGGTCTGTTCCCATATGTTACGTTGGAATGACTCGACTCAAGGGGAACGTCTAAGTTACGTAGGTAACCCTCGAACGGAGACGTTACATCCCCTTGCCACGACACTGGATCACACTGACGCCGATGCCGGCTATGACTCCTCAGTGAAAACCTGCAGGTGCACCGCATCTTTTCCCTTTTATACTCACGTAGTGATGAGGTGCACCTGGATGCAATCTGTGTATGCCAAGAAAATTTAATTTAGTTCTCATTTACTTTTTCAGTTTTTTTGTGCCTGTATGAACAAAATGCACATCTTGGTGAACATCCTAGTAAACACGGTAAGGCCTATGTCTTAACGTAAACAGCTGAAAAAGAGAATGTTTGTTTATCAGTAGACTACAGTATATCGGAATGTGTACTTTCAATCTTAAAATGAATGCACACTACCAATAGACCTCTGACTGCTCTTGACTGTACAAGACTTGACTTTGCTACTTTAATAATAATTTATATAGATATATATATTTAATATATAGTGAAGACTATATACAGCTCTGGAAAAAAGGAAAAGACCACTGTGGAAAAATCTTTGGGTTTTATTCTTGAAATCTCACCAAAACAAAACAATGCACATGTTTGTTTCATTTTTTTGTGAACTGCGCTCTTTGAAATATTAAGGATAGAAGCAACTTTACGCTCACTGAATCCTTGTGCCAGTAAAGCTAGGATTGAACCCATTTTTTCTTGACTCAAAACCTTTCTTTTCACTGTTTTTGGCATGTTTAGTGTTTATTTTTTAATTTCTAATTACTTTTAACTTCTACTAAATTACTTTAGACTTCTAGTATTTTTTACCATCCAGCTGGGCACACTGGAAGAGGATAGTGTTGATTACAGATGTGCTGTTTATACTTTTTCCATTAAATAAAACTGGATTCAGGTGCTCACCAAAAAGTACCTCAATAAACAGAATGAAGTATGTTTGTGCAGGAATTTAACAAATACAATACTCATTTTTAATTAAACAATACTCAGAGAGATACTGATTTAGGAGTAAATTGCAGTGGCCTCTTATTTTTTTCCAGAGCAGTATGTAATTATTACACTCTGCAGTGTTGCAGTATTTCCAGTGTTGCATACTTGCAACTGGAAATAGGCTCATTCTCCAACTCCCCCAGAGGGAAACCATTACCCCATTGCAATTACCATTTCCCATTGACCACTGAATCTGATTAGACCAGAAGCATCTTTAAAAAAATTTGGACTGGCTTAGTACACGGTGTAACTACAAGAGAGAGAATAATAAAAAATATCAAAACTCTTTGGTCATCTTTAAACCAGATCTTTCCGGTCTAATCAGATTCAATGACCTATGCTAAGCTATGCTGAAAGTGCTATCACTAGAACTGGGGTTCAGCTGAATGAATTCAAAAATGGTAAACCTCAACTTTGTAACTCTGGGAGAGTTGGAAAATGGTCCTTTACATTTCTGTACCGTAACATTTATTTTAGACCTACTTGAAAAATCTGATTTTTGAATTTTCAAAAATTTGTTCCTTTGTTCTGTTCTGTATTTTCTGCTATTGGTTGTAATTTGATTATCTGTAGAAAATATTCTTATTACTGAGCCGATAGTAGCAGCCATGATTTTCAGAAGGCTGAAAGATTTTTTATAACTGGTGTCATAAGATTATTGATCAATGCATAATACATGATTTAAACTTTTTTGGAATTTAATGAATAGACTAATAAATAATCCATAAGAGTGGCAAAATCAACACTGGTGGACTCAGAAGAGCCCTCAATTACATTCAACACATGCATACAGGCATACCACATACAGAATTCTTAAAACACAAGTTTCTTTTGCACTAATGTGAAGGTTTAGGAAAAAATACAATAAAATACACTGTCAGAAATAAGACACATAGAAACGCATGTTTGCATATGATCTGATTCATTGTTACATTAGTACTGTTCTTGAAGAATTAGTCTGAAATATTGATTTGGAGAGAATGATTCTAAACGCATGTCTGAACCAGCTGTAAAAGAAGGCATACACTATTGGATTACAGGTGGAATTATAATATCCAATCCAATAAAACAAATCAAACAGCAGTGGTGGTACAGAGTAACCGATGAAGGGATCAATAATATTGCAAAGAAAAAAAGGAATCCAAAAGGTCAGAAACACCCCCATGATGATGGCTAAAGTCTGAGTTGCTTTTCCCTCTTTTCTTAATTCAGAATTCACGCTCTGGATGGCCCGAACCTGCCGTTGAGCTGCATGTAAGATCTTAAGGTACACACAGAGCATGACAAAAGCAGGAATGTAAAAACAGATCAGAGAGAATACAGTAGCTCCAGCTTTACTCTGAAACAGTGTGCATCCACCTTCACATTTAATGTATTTGTAGTAAAAATCTTCAACTCCAAGAATATTAAGCTCCATGAAGATCATTCCAAACCCCAGAGCAGCTGAAACAGTCCAGCAGATGATAATCATAACTAGTGTGGCAAGTGATGTCATTTTACTGTGATATTGAAAGGGGTGACATATGGCATAGTATCTTTCTAAAGAAATGATGCAGAGGTTTAAAATTGATGTGGTACTCAATGTCACATCAAGACTGCTGTGTATTTTACAGAACAAATCTCCTAGATACCAGCACGTCTCGATGGAGCGCAGCATGCTGGGAGGCATCACAACTCCTCCGACAAGCAGATCGGCCACGGCCAGAGACAAGATGAGGTAGTTAGCCGGCGTGTGAAGCTGCTTGAAATGAATGACCGTTATGATCACGAGCAGGTTTCCTATGATTGTGACAATTGAAGACACGCTTAAAAGGATGTAGAGGAAAATTCGAGTTTCCAAAGAATACTCATTCTTCTGACAAGACCTGTTACTAAACTCATAACAGAGAAAAGGATTTTCCCAGATTTCAATATGACTGATGTTGATTCTGACTTCCATTTACACAAGTCTGAAGCTTCCCTGTCTGAAACAGTGGAGTGAAGTTAGTTTCAGCCTGCAGTTACATTTTTGCATCTCTATCAAAAAACATAGTATTAAAAGCTTAATTTATTGAATGATTTTAAATCCAGTAACACAACAAAGACTCTTATCCATGTTCTTACCTTTCTTTCTACAGTGAACAAATGCTGCCTCATGGAGCAGGGTGCACACATTTATAGCACAAGAGTTCCATAATAACCTCCCTGAAATCACATGCATTTGAGTTTCCAAGGAAACAGTCTACACAGTGTCAAACACAAGGCCAAAATGGGCCAAAATTGTCCTGTCACCTTCTGGTCTGTAAGATGGTCTGTAATTTCATTACACTGTAATTCTGTCATATTTTCCCCTGATTTATTCAAGTGAACGGAACATAACCCTTGACATGTTTCCCACCTGTCTTCAGATTGTTTAGTGTTTGACATGATGAACTGCTTAATTTAAATCTGATTACACAGAGAGACAAGCTCACAGCATTACAGTACATAAGATTTTTCTTACCACATAAAAAGAGTAAGGAGAGATGACTGATGATGATGGCAAATGATTTACAGATCCTGAGCACCACTGACCACTGATCCTGATCTTGTAAACTGGTAATTACTTGAAACTGAAACATCATTGTGCATAACATTAGTAATAGTGGCTCCCTGATGCCAGCATTTTATATACAGTATAATTACCTTAAATATAATATTATATTTATAATATAATATAATATAATATAATATATTTAAATATATTTTCCTTCCTGTGTTTCTTTTCTGCTATGTGAACTATTGAAATTAGTTGTAAAACAGCTAATCAGAACAGAGCTCAGCATTATTCATGACCATTCAAAATAAGCCAATAACAGAGTATTTAATTATGAAGACAAATCCTTGGGTTAAACAGTTTCTGGAGGGTTTTTTTGCCCATAGTCCACTTAAGCCACATTCCTTCTAAGTAGATATCGGACAACAATTTAGAAGATTATATCAATGCATTCTATGGCACCTTTAATAGATTCCTTGGGTCCAGGAATTTTATGCATGATGCTAAAATGACACTTGAGGCTGTATCTCTGAAATGCTTTAGCATGTGGACACCAAATTGTGTGGGCCATTATCAGCTCACAAAAAACACACCGCATTTGATAATAGCACCAACTATTGGTAAAATGTGATAAGCCAGTAAATCATATTACTAGTGGGGTTTTTTTTAATGATTTTCAAATATTTTGCCAGAAATGGCTTCAACTAGCCTACTTCTTTTTGCATTTGGTCTGATGCTCCATGCCATGCTTAGCTCATCAATTCTTCAAATTGCTTGTTGCTATTGTCACGTCTTCAGAAGCCACTGTTCCCAGCTCAGTTCCCAGCACTCGTTCCCTGTCCCTGGATTACTAATGAGAAACACCTGTTGGTACTTACCTGCCCTAGATAAAGCCTCTACAAACAGTTGCTCTTCAGCTGAGCTCGAGGTAATATCATTGAACTGCCTCTGTGGATCCTTACCTCTCTTAGAACATATCATACCGGCGAAAGCCAGCACCTATCGTCTCTAGAGGCTTTTCTTGGACATTTCCGGGAGGTCTTTCTTTGGCCGGCCCCTCACCATCTCAGGCAAGCCAATTCCTCCATTCATGAATATATTTTACGTTTTCACACCCTTACATTAACCAGCGGATGGAATGACAAGGCTTTGCTAGCTGTGTTTCGTAGAAGTCTGCATGCTGAAATTTGCGCCCATATGGCCATCTATGATGACAACGTGGCACTTGAGGCGTTCTTGAAGAAAGCTACCCATGTTTCCCAGCACCTTCCGCCTGGTTACGCATCTGCTGACACCCTCAGGACACTATGAATATCAGGATATGCTGTATGGCCTCTCCAACTCACCCTCAATCTTCCAAAATTTTATGAATTAAATCTTCCGTGACATGCTACATCAATCATGTTATACAATACAATCATACAATCATGTTATTGTTATTGTAATTTACATTGACAACATTCTGGTATACTCACCCACGCTTTTTGTTCACAGAATTCATGTCCAAAGAGTCCTCCAACACCTAAGAGAACACTCCAGACGCCGATTCCAGACAGCCCTAAAGCTCTACAACGTTTTTTAGGATTTGCCAACTTTTATCGCAGATTCATTGCAGGGTATAGTCAGATCACTGCCCCACTTACATCACTCGTCCGAGGAGGGAAAAAGGTCCTTGAATGGGCTCCTGAGGCGGAATCAGCTTTTGATAGGCTAAAACTATCTTTCTGCACAGCTCCTATTCTCCGTCACCCCGATCCCAATCCCTGTGTCTTTTTTTCGAGAAAACTATCCCCAGCAGAACAAAATTATGATGTAGGGAACAGAGAACTTCTGGCTATATAGGGAGCCCGACATCAGATCGAGTTCATTACAGACCAGAAAAACCTCCAGTATCTCCGTGAAGTCAAACGTCTAAACCCTCACCAAGCCAGATGGGCCCTGTTCTTTAACCACTTCCACTTTAAGATCACCTACCGGCCAGGACATAGAAACATTAAAGTAGATGCTCTAATGTTAAAGCAGATGCTCTAAACATTAAAGCAGATGCTCTAATGTTAAAGCAGATGCTCTAAACATTAAAGCAGATGCTCTGATCCCACACCCGCAGAGCCTGAACCTATTCTACCCACTTCAATGTTCATAGATCCCATTCAGTGGAATCTGGAGACTCAGATACAACAGGCCACGCAGTCTGAACCAGCACCCCCAGAGTGCCCTGAGTGAAAGACCTTCAACCCTACCACACTCCTTCTACCAATCCTAGACTCGATTCAGGACACCCAGGTAACCACCGCACCTTAGCCCTTTTGCAGAATAAGTACTGGTGGCCCTGCATGGCTAAGGATGTTAATCGCTACATCAAGGGTTGCTTGGTGTGCGCCATGGTCAGTGTGCCCCGCCGTTTACCAGAAGGCAAACTCGTACCTCTTCCCCTAACTCAACGCCCTTGGTCTCACCTCGGTATCGATTTTGCCAATGATTTACCCAGATCAGATGGGTTCACCACCATCCTGGTGGTAGTGGTTTCTCCAAGAGCTGCAAACTCATACCCTTACCTGGGATACTCACAGACTGAGAGACTGCCCAGGCTTTGTTCCACCATGTATTCCATCACTTTTGCTTACCAGAAGACATTGTGTCCAATAGAGGACCTCAGTTCACCTCAAGGGTGTGGAAGGAGTTTTTCCAGTTGCTCGGTGTCTCAGTAAGTCTCTTTTCTGGCTATCACCCCCAGACAAATGGTCAAACAGAACATAAAATCCATGAAATAGCCAAGTACCTTCACACCTACTGTCACGAGCACCAGGAGGAGTGGGCACAATTTCTCCCGTGGGCAGAATATGCACAGAATTCATTGCGGCAAGAATCAACCGGGTTAACCCCTGAGGTCCGCTCCCGCATATATGCGGGTTGAGGTGTCTTTTTCTGATGATGGCAATACGAACTTAAATTACACACTGAGTTTTCACAATAAAAACTAATCTGAGATCTTTAAAGACAACAAACTCTGACCCTCAGGACAGAAAACAAACACCCTGTGATTTTATGGCCCCCCCAACCCCTACCTCTCATCCATCTCTTGATCACGTGTGTTCTATCAATAAACTGTTATTTGACTCACCTCCCATCTCTCGACCCTCACTGAGCATTACAGCTATGTTATATTGTCTTATATTTCATATTTTATTTTGAAATGCATGAAATGTTACTGACCAGCTTTACTTTGACCCTGTCTAACAAGCAGATACATGGTGAGCTCATGCAGCACTGTATGAATAGGCTACATGCAACTTGTGCATGTATTAGAAAACAAAAATGTCTGCAGTTTATTTACTAATCATATTTGATTACATCTTGACATTGTTCACTACAATTTATTTGGTCTTTTCCGTTAAACACACTTGACTTATACAGTAGATAGGACCAAAACACAGCAAATACATATATGTATATATCACATACAGGAGTCTTAAAATCATGGATTTTTATTTATTTCCTCTTTTTTATTTATTTTTTTATTTTTTTTATTTTTTAATTTTTTTGCACTGTGAGTATGACATAATAAATCCCATAATAAATAACTAAACTTCAATATATGCCAATTTCAGAATTCAAGTTTTGTTATTACATCAGTACTGTTTTAGAAGAATTTGTCTGAAAGATTGCTTTTGATAGGATGACTCTGAAAGCATGTCTGAACCAGCTGTAAAAGAAAGCATACACTATTGGATTACAGGTGGAATTATAATATCCAATCCAAAAGAACAAGTCAAACAGCAGTGGTGGTACAGAGTAACTGATGAAGGGATCGATAATATTGCAAAGAAAAAAAGGAATCCAAAAGATTAGAAACACCCCCATGATGATAGCTAAAGTCTTAGTGGCTTTTCCTTCTTTTTTTAATTCAGAATTCACACTTTGGATGGCCTGAACCTGCCTTTTAGCTACATATAAGATTTTCAGGTATATGCAGAGCATTACAAAAGCAGGAATGTAAAAACAGGCCAGTGACATTACAGTAGCTGCCTCTCTGCTCTGAAACAGTGTACAACTTCCATCACATTTAATGTATTCATAGTAAAAATCTTCAGCACCAAAAATATTAAGCTCCATGAAGATCATTCCAAACCCCAGAGCAGCTGAAATGGTCCAGCAGATAATAATCATAACTAGTGTGGCAAGTGATGTCATTTTACTGTGATATTGAAAGGGGTGACATATGGCATAATATCTGTCCAAAGCAATGATACAAAGATTTAAAATTGATGTAGTGCACAAAGTTATATCAAGACTGCTGTGTATTTTACAGAACAAATCTCCCAGATACCAGCACGTCTCGATGGAGCGCAGCATGCTAGGAGGCATCACAACTCCTCCGACAAGCAGATCGGCCACAGCCAGAGACAAGATGAGGTAGTTAGTCGGTGTGTGAAGTGACTTGAAATGAATGACCGTTATGATCACAAGCAGGTTTCCAATAACTGTGACAACTGAAGAGACACTGCAAAGGATGTAGAGTAATATTCGGGTTTCCAAAGGATAGACAAATTTCTGACAAGACCTGTTACTAAACTCATAACAAAGCACAGCATTTTCCCAGATTACTATTTGGCTGATGTTGTTTTTGCCATCCATTTACACAGTTCTTGGGCTTTCCTGTTCAAAACAAGATAGTGAACTTAAAACGTGTTACATGTTAAATCAAAGAAGCTTAATTGAAACATAAGTACACGTTTTAATGTTTATGATTATTGCATATAATTCAGAGCATAATTTGAATGCATAAATACAAGAAAAACATGCTATTATAATTCCTAAATAGAATACATTTGCACTGAAATCTTAGTATTTATAATAATCAAGACCTACCTTGCTTTCTACAGTAAACCAAATCTGCATCATGTAGCGGAGAGCACACATTTATAGAGTTTCATAACAACCTCCCTCCTGTCAAATCACATGCATTTAAATTTCCAAGGAAACATAGTGTTCTCAACAGTCTACAACAGTGTCAAACACAAGGCCAAGTGCCAAAACTGGACTGCCACCTGAATTTCCACTTCATTTATGTGTTGTCATTCCTACAGACTTACTGTGTTGCCTTTACGTCCAACAATTGGTGCTAGAAGTTATACAAAATCCCCACAAAAAACAAAGGAATATATAAAACATGGTCACAAGATTGAATCAACAGTTCAATGATCCTGTGTTTCCCTAAACCAAAGTTTCAACAACCTTTGCAAACAGCATCTCAAACTTAATCCTGCTTATAACTTAGTTCAAATGGCAATTGATACTGTGCCCTGCATCCCTCCACTTTGTGGAACCTGTCCAGAGGATCACCACACCTATTCTCTTGCAAGATTGAGCTCTGCACCATGAAAAGACCACCATTTTGTCACCAAAACAAGTCAAGTAACGAAGTACAAATACTTTATTACCTTAATAAGTAGAAATTTTATTTGGGTATTGAATAGGTTACTTCCCTAACCTAGGTTCCCGACGGGAACTTACAGCTTGGCATGGAACGCAGTACTCATTCCCATGTCTCAGGGAACCTGGGTTACGGAAGTAACCTATTCGTTGCCCTGTCAACATTGCACTCATTCTGTGTCTGCTAAGATGCTATGGGAACTTAAGAAGTTAAAAACGATTTGATGTATGACAGTGAACCCGGGCGAAAGCCAGGGCATACAGTCACATAAGCATGCCGAGAAATAATGCCCAGAATATGTGAATTCATATCGTCCTATACTCGTACTATACTGCCACGTCATATACACGTAATTTAATTACCGTCATTTACACGTTTCTTCACGTGCTCTCTGAATACCAGATGCACTATTTAAAATGTGTAAACTTTTGGACACACGATTGAAGGTTCTTTAAAGATGTGTTTATTTTCACCTGTCAGATTACGGACAGCGCACACCTCCACAACTGATCACCACGCATATTAATTGGAAAAAAAAAAATTTCTGAGTTGTGACTCTTGTATTTCGTAACGATTTATGAAAGTAAAATAATGGCACAGGCTGCCACATCATGTCATCTGCCACAAAGGACAGCGAGTTTGACTGAGGTACAATCTGTCATGATCAGCTGGATGTGCCAGCTTGCTGATGGCAATCCAGCTCCCTGCAAACTGTGTGTGTATGTTTTGTGTCTGAGAAATAAGATGAGAGATTACTCACGAGTAGAGTAGAGTAGAGTTGATGGCTGGGTAGTTGAGGAGACCCGACGGCAAGCTTTCAATAAGCTCAATGTCTGGTGCTAGACAAACACCTGCTTCCTGCTTAAAGCCCTCCCAATCTACCAGATATTGGGTGCCACGACCACAGGGTTGCGAGTCAAGGATCCGCCGGACGGTGTACGCAGAACCACCATCAATGATCTGGACCGGAGGGGGAACAGTGACCTGGGGAGACAGAGGGGAGAAGAACACAGGTTTGAGTTGGGACTGATGAAATACAGGATGGATCCGGAGGGAGGAAGGCAGCTGGAGCCAGAAGGTGACAGGGTTAATCCGGTGGGTGATCCTGTAGGGTCCAATGAACCGTGCTGTGAGTTTCTGGGAGTCCGTCTTGAGGTTGATGTTGTGGGTGGAAAGGTAGACCCTGTCACCAACATGGAACAATCGTCCCGGAGGGTGCCGGCGGCAGTGCTGGGTGGTGTAACGTAAATTGGCCCTCCGGATGGCTGTTCGGGCATGCTGCCAAAGCCGCCGGCGGACCAACTGTTGGGCAGACGGAACATCAACCTCCGGTTCCTGATGTCCTGATGAACATCGGAGGCTGATATCTGTAGAATACCTCGAAAAGGGCTTAGATTCATGGCCGAGGACATGTGAAGGTTGTTGGAAATCTCAGCCCAGACGAGGTAGCGAGCCCAGGAGCGCTGATGTTCGCCTGCAAAACATCAAAGGAATCGGTGGTCTTTGCAGAGGGGAGTCCGGTGAGAGCCACCAGGTGCACAGCCTTCGAGAAACGATCCACGATGGTCAGGATGGTGTTCTTCCCATGGGACTCAGGGAGTCCAGTGACAAAGTCAACAGAGATGTGACTCCAGGGGCGTTTGGGGATAGGGAGGGGCTGCAGCTCGCCGGTGATGGGAAGATTTGTGGTCTTGGAGCGAGCGCAGATGGTACATGCCTGGACGTACTCCGGTACGTCTCTCCCAGCGGCGAGGTCGTCGTGGACTGCCTGCAGGGTGACAAGGTCCGACTGAACAGCCCCGCACTCCGCCCGAAGACCTACGGTCTCGGATCGGAGTGCGGCGACCTCCGTTCGGAGCCCCACCACTTCCTGCCACAGAGCCGCGATTTCCATCGCCTGCTGCTGAATCACACCCCACAGTCCTTCCAGATCCGCGGGACCAGACATTCTTACACAGAGGCAGACAAGAACTGAATGATCGAGGAGAGTCCCCTTGTAGCGTGACGGAAGACTCAAACGCGGAAGAACACAAGTGAGCAGGTAAATCACGCAATTTAATCTGAGAACGCTCCGTCTAGGAGTTGAGATTCCCACCGAGGAACCCGCGTTCTCACATGCACACAGACAGGTAAATAAGCTGAGAGATTACTCACGTGAGTAGAGTTGATAGCTGGGTAGCTGACCTAGTTTTATGTGTATTAGAGGCTGACATTTTTTTGGGAATCCTACGGGTCACGGGATTCCAGTGGGATTCCTGCAGGATGGAAGTCATCTTTGCTATTAATCACGGGATTGGGACGGTACAGGATAAATAGTTAACGGGAGCAGACGGTAGCGGGAATCAACCAATAGGAAAGACGAAAAAAAATGTAAATGCATCATTTTGTAGTTTCCTTTTAATACGCCTACAATGTAACTACACGACCCAGCCGTCCCAGTGCTCGAGCGCTGCTTCACTGCTCCATCACTTCAGTGACTGTTCCTTCACGTCTCAATGTAAATTAATGAGTTCGGCGACCTTTTTGGTTGCTCTTTTTATTACACTGACTCTTTTTTGTAAATCTCTCATCGAAACATCTTTGTTTTATATTAACCAAAAAAATTCCCAGCAGCTGTGAGCAACTTTCAGATGCTTTCCAGCATCTAGCGCTGCATTTCGGGGGGGGTTGTGGTGTTTTTCCGTATCTCCAGTCGTGTACTAACACAACTCATTGTATACGAGAGGTGTGATTCATTTACGAAGCAAGGCCGATGTGCAATTCACAGAGCAATCACATGAAGCTTGGTGTGGGAACAAAGTCTATAGCCCAGCAGAAGAGTGAGGGGCTCTGCATGTGCAGAAACACTCAGCTCTCACATGCATGGTTTTAATGGAAACATTCCTACACAGCAACATATAACTAAGATGGGCTCATTATACAAGAGCATAATGGATGAAAATGGTTAACATGTAATAAAAAAATAAAAACTATAAATGTTTATAAATGTAAACTATAAATGTATTGTATATAGCTTTATGTGCTCTTTGGGTTTATTAAACTATTGTATACATGGTGTGAACTATGTACTGTTTATCTTTTATTTGCTGTCTTTAATTTTCTGGAGAAAATCTGGAAGCAGGGGCT
>JAUYWG010000202.1:11818-39039 GCA_034779775.1 Enteromius afrohamiltoni | reverse complement strand
ATCAAACAATGTGATTTCCGGATTTTTCTTTTTATATTCTGTCTCTCACAGTGGAAATACACCAATGCTGGAAATTGTAGACCCCTTCATGATTTCTAAGGAAGAGGACTTGCAAAATCACAGGGTGATCAAATACTTATTGACCTCACTCTATTTTGAAAATATATCTAAATGAAATTTCTGATTAGTAATATCTATAAAAATGTCATTTATATCTGTGATCAAAACTGAATTTATTTTCAGCTTCATTACTTCAGAAATCCTTCTAATATACTGATTTCTGATTATCAAATTCAAAAGCAGTTCTGCTGTTTCATATTTTAGTTGGAATCCAACTTTTTCCCATGATTTGATAAATAGGAAATTCAAAAGAACAGCATTTATTTGATAAAGAAATCTCTTGCAACATTATAAATGTCTTTACTGTCACTTTTGATCAATTTATAATTTGCTTGTAATGTAAAGAAAATTATGGGGAGAATAGTACATGTGTGCTCGACTTGCGTCTCTTTTTCTCTGGACTTCCCAACAACAGCCCAGGACTGCCTAAAATATCCAGTCCACCTTCTTCTGCTGGAAAAAGAAAATCACAAAAAGTAAAGTATTTATGTTCCATCATTAGCACTGACACATGTACATGTTTCATTTTCTTTTCTCATTTAAAAAATCGATTTAATCAACTTTCACTACTAAATAAGCATATAGATGAAAAACGTTCAAAGCTAGTTGACATAAAAACCACAAAACTTCAATCTCAATTGCATTTTAAGTGTCTTAAAGTGTTTATCGACCATTACAAGCTAAAATTAAACATATCATGGCAGCAGCACACCATGGTTATTAGTTAACTAAAACTAAAAGCATAATAAGAATGAAAAACAAACTCTATTCCCATTAATTGAAATAATAAACATTGACTGGAATAAATGTTATTTTACTTCAGATTAACAAATATATACAGACGTAAAGGAAAATGCAGAGAAAAATGAAAAAAACTCATTTTCATGTTTTTATATTCACTGTACATTCTTCTGTACCACTTTTAACTTCAACTTTTGTGACTTTTGCTTTTTAAGGTTACATCATTAACATTTGAGGGTTAGTTTTATGCTCTGTTGAAGTACATTTAATAAACCAACTTTGGTATGATTTTCTCAACTCCAAACTTCCCCAAACTCTCTAGAAAGTAGCGTTCATCTGACAGCGTTCACTTTGAGGCCTGACACGCGTTCCTGCTCAAATGCGCATCTGAATATGTCGCTGTCTACTTTTCTACTCTTCACCAAAGGCCCGAAGGCCGCCAGACTGCTGCTGTCGCTCCGGTAATTACGACAAAAACACGTAAAATCCACGTTACCTCGGTTTCGTTTTAGAGAGAATGAATCTTTTTCCTGCTCTTTGGACATTACAGGCTCCCTCACATGACTCAAACGCACGGAAGGAACGGGAAAAGGAAATAACTTTGATGTTATAAAGAGTGATTGGAGTCAACTCGTCTTGTTCTCCCCCCGTTCCGCTGCAATCACGGCGGCGACGCTCCGTGAGCAACCGGGAAGCGAATTTAATATTCCTACTGTGGCGAAGGCTTCGCTATTAATATTCATGAGCTAAACCTCGGCCACGTGAACTATACTAAATGATCATTGACTTAAACTGTTTAATATTCATTATACAACTACGCCTGAGTAGATTTGATGTCACACACTTGAAAGACCATGGATTTGAGAAAGATAAAGCCTATTCATACAATTGTTAATTTTAATGGGAACGTTTCATATTTATAAAATGTGGCCAGGCTTCTTTTTATAAGCGATTTCAAGCTTTATTGTAATGTCCTGTGTAACTGCACAAGTAAAAAGTCTTCGAACTTGTAACATTGCAAGTGTATAAAGTGGTTCTTCTTTAATGTTGTTTATATTGTTTTTTATTTGTTTGTTTGTTTTACTAGCAACGCCTGTTCTGACTTAAGGCATTACTAGTAAAAAAATAAATATATAAATAAAAATAAATAGACGTAGCCTTTTTAGCCCACAGATTCTAAGAGCTCATTAATATAAAAGAGGGCGTCCTCATGCAGTACGCAAGAACGTCAGCACGGCCTAATTAATATTCAAAAGCTAAACCTTCGTCGTAGTAGTTTTGGTAATCGCGCGATCAGGAAAGCTGCACCAAAGTTTGGGAGGAGCGAACACCTTTGACTTGTTGTTTTACGGGGCAGTTTACGGAAATAAATGACAGCTCTGCTTACGTTTGCTTACTTCAGCGCGGTAGCTGAGTGAGAAGCAGCGCGTGAGGAGCATTGTGGGTGGAGAGTGTGCGTGCGCGCGCGCGCAGAAACCCCTTCACATCAAAGCAAGTGTTTGTGTCTGACGTGTTGCGTTTGATGTAGCCGTGCGATGATGATGTCATGTGTTGTAATATTATGAAGTGCTGTCATTTTAAAAGTTTTTATTTATTTTCCGTGTCTGCGAGACAGGGCACAGCTGCAAAATAATGACGTATTTTATTTTATTTACAAATAATTCACAAAAAAAAGAAAGAAAATAAAGTCAGGAGTCTATCATGATTTCTGTTGGCCAGGGTTTCTCAAATCTTACCCTGGAGCTCCGATGCACTTCAGAGTTTGGATCTAACCCTTATCAAACACACCTGAGCATGCTAATCAGATATATATATATAACTCAACTAAAATAATATAAATTAGTGCTGTCAAACGATAAAAGGTTTTGTTTACATAATGTGCGTGTACTGTGTATATTTATGTAAAATATAAAGTGTTTTCAAAATATTTACATGTATTTATGTTCACACAATGCATATATTTAATATGTAAACATTTTCTGATATATATATATATATATATATATACACACACATACATGTGTATTTATAGTATATACATAATAAATATACACAGTAAACACATTATATAAACAAAAACTTTTATTTGAGAATTAATTTGCGATTAACAGCACTAATATAAATACATGAAAACATTTTCGAGAAAAGAGACAATATTTTCACATTTTCAACATTTTTATTCAAAATGAAAATGATTCTTAATAAACAATCTTATTTGTGGTGGGGGTAACTATACTGTAAATGTATACCATTTGGCATAAACATTACACCGTATTGCTGAACAGAAAAAAAAACCCTCTTTCAATAAACACATGGTACATGCATTTAGAAAGTCAAGCATAATATTGACAAGTGGAATTTTATTTTGTAAGAAATACATTCAGTTTTTAAGGCTCATTGATATATTTACTGCTGCAGTGTGATGGAAACTAAACCATCACTGCATGAAGAGTTTACAAACATCTCCCCTTTCCCTTCAGTTGAGACAAATTCAGAACAAACAACTTCAACAGAAGAATAGACATAATTCAATTGAAAATCAAGAGAGTTTAAGCAATGAATAAAGTGACATGAAACTGGACTGATATTATTTCCTGAGCAAAATCACCTATAATAGGTGAATTAGTAAACGTGACCAGCAACCTGATTTTGGGTCATCAGCACACGCGGATGCTAAACATTTGACATTAGGGTTGGGCGATGTCGACCAATTTGGCATTGTACGATGTCTAATGTCTAATTTGCCGCCTTAGATTAAGTGTGTTTTTCGCGAGCTGGTTGCTGCTGCTGCGGCTCGGCATCGTGATGTTTACCGGCCATCCCAACCCTATTTGACATGCATAGTGACGTTGCATTTCTAATTCGCAACTTTTCACTGAAGAAATCAGAAAAAACTGCATGGAATTTCACTTGCACACACAAAAAAAAAGCAGATGTGAAGTTAACACAACAATCAATATTGTTTTAAAAACACTAAAGCATATTGAAATATATATCAAAAACATCACTCCTGGCTTCAAATCTTGCTGAAAACAAGCCTAAGATGACCCTTAAAAAAGGTATTTTCTTCAGCAGGAAAGCGAGACCAAATATTTAGCCAGTACTGTCACAAAATCCAGGGTACATTATTCATCCCCTGCAAAAAAACGTACAAAACACAATACAGAAATTCTCCTCCAGTGAGAAAAGTTACAAAAGGAAACAAGAGGCTGAAATCCATCATCTTTGGTTTGCTTGAAAGGCATAAACGATTGAAAGCACGACCGTGTAACACTGTTTTTGGTTTCCCGATGTCCTTTCAGTAAGCAGAAATCAAATCTACTCAGGAATAAAGCTTTGAAAAACGACAAAACACATGCAAAAGATTCTACACTAATGCTCGGTGCAACGGCGACCACAGTCTTTGGTTTCAGGCTGTTTGCTTCGAAAAGAAATATTCAAAACTGATTGTGTCTCTCTGATTGAAATACAGCCAGCGATCAGTTTCCTCTGATTGAGAAGAATTTCAGCCACATGGAATGTTAATATAATATAATATCTCTCTCTCTCTCTGTATATATAATTTTCATGTACAATAACATCCATGTAGAACTTGAAACTCGAATGAGGGAAACCGATCACTGTGACTTGATTTTAAAAGAGGTGAATCCCATAAAAAGCTGAAGAATTTCTGGCTAATATTTTACTCCAAAATGAAACTGAAAAAAAAAAAAGTGCCATAATTATTTTCATGACAATTAAACAATTCATTTATGAAAAATATATTTTATATCATGACAATCATTTTAGTTATGATGATTTACATGTAAGAAATATTGTGACAATTATATAAAAATTATTTTATATCTTGTCAAATAAGCAGTAAATTTATGATTAGCATTAAAAAATAATTTTTTATGACAATGGATTTATAATGATTTACATTCATATATTTTTATATGAAATTAAGTAATACATAAACCATTATATTTTATATCATTACAAATAAGCAATTAATTTATGATATTTACATTAAAGTTGTTTATATATAATAAAGACATTATGGTAATATGAAATTAATTGTCATGCAAATAACACCCTGGTCTCAAAATAAGTAGCAATTGATTTTCCTCATACACATTTTTACTTTGTTTTCAGTTGATTTTGGAGTGAAATATCACATGGATTCATGCTGAACTTCTGCATCTCCACCTCATCTGGTCTCAGGACATCAAGACGTCTCTGAGTTCTTTAAAGCAGCTTTTTTTGGGGGGCGTTCGCCGGTCTCTGGGTGAAACATCTTTGGTTTGATTCATTAATAATCTCATTGTCATCTTCTCATCCCAAAGACCAGCTGACCAGACAGAAGAAAGGAAAGAGCAAACAGCTCTGTGGATGATGGCGTGTCACCGTTGCACCTTCAGCTGCGTGAAAAAACTACAAAACAACTCCAAACTAATCTGAAAGACAAGTGCTACACTCAAGATCCTAAATCTAAAATAGCATTCACTATTTTAAAGCACTAAAGTAACTCAAATGCGTACTCAGTAGTACATATACTGTATGTCGAGAAAAATAGATATCTTCAGAGGCTGATTTGATTATTATTTTTGGTTTTCAGAACATTCAGTTGGACTGCAGTCGAACACATCCCTCATCTGCAGCGCTTCACACGTTAAGGCCATTGTTTAAAGCTATTGGTTCTGCCGAACTAAGAAACGCCCAGCATTTTTGGTTACTGCGTACTCTAAATGAGAAGAAATAAACTACAGAAAAAGAAAACACACATTCAGCACGGGTCAACCGCCCGAAAAAAAACCCTGTCCGTCAAACCATGTCACTGTACAAAACACATGGCCTTCAAATCATCCCTGAGACACAGAAATCAAACATAACTACTGCTAAAAATCAAAAGGTAAAACGAGGTAGTATAAAACAGGGACTATAAGAGCAAAAGTACACTCATTCATACGACAGACCTGAGAAATCTAACGTGACCTGAAGCTGAGTCGCAAATAAATCGTACGTAAACATCACAGAGTAAAACATTCAACTGAAAGTTTAGCGTTTATGAACCTGCGGTAGGTGAAAAACACTATCCCAACGATGTGTGATGCAATGAGCAGGGTAGCTCCGCCCACTGCCTGCCGCTATTGGTCCAAAGTCCTGCATATTAAGCAGAAACTACGTTCTGATTGGCTGCGATTGTGCCACATAGCAGAACAGGTAAAAGAAACTTCACACTGTCGTACTTCAGGATCAAACAAACAGACAAACACACAAACTAACATGAAAATGACGCTGCCGAGTGTATAAGTGGACATTAAATACTTAAAGATAAACTGAGGTAGATTAGGAAGTCAAGAGAGGCTTTCTCTCGCTGAGGTTACGCCTGGAAACGTGACATTCAAGTCACGCATTTTTGGACGTTTTTTTTTTTAAATACATTCATGGTGGGTGAGGTTCTAGTTTCTTTCAGACACACAATGGTTTATAAAAACTAACAGAAAAAAAGAGAGAAAGAAATACATTCACCGAGAGAGAGGGCCTTGTGGACGTCTCGGGTCGTCCACACTGAAAAAAAATGATGCTAAATTTTTTTTAGGGTAAGTGGTTGCAAACTATTTATTTGAGCTACATTTAGAAAAACGTTAGTCAGCTAAATTTGTTTATATAAATGTAGCTAAAATACATTAACTGCAACCACTCACCTTAAAAATATTTAGTAAATTCAATCATTTCTTTCAGTGCAGCACTGCTCAGTAGTCCGTTTAAGCTGAAGGGGGCGCCAGAGAGCGCAAGTTTTTTTTTTTGCTAAACAGGATGTGGCTCCATCATTTCCTGTTCTTGAAGTGTCGTTTCTGTCATTGGGATCAGGTGGGAATGTAGCTCTTTCTCTGTAACCTCGTGAACGGGTGATTTGTCTGACACTTCGCTCTCCTCGTCCTGCAGCGATGCCGGACGACTGCTGGCACCCAAAGACAGGTTAGTTGCTTCGGTGTCGTCGTGAGAGTAGCGTCCTGAGTCGCCCGTCTCGTGGCTGCCCTCGCTGGAATGAGAGCCCTCGCTGTCGCCCCCCGGTGGCCCAAACAGGCCCTGCAGAGAGGACGGCGGGTGTTGAGGAGAGGTTTCTGTGTAACACAGCAGGGTGGTGCCATGATGATAGGAGTACGATGGACTGGAGACCCTCTTCACATGCTGATGGAGGCAGAAAACACCAGTAAATAACAAAGAAAGAAGAGTATCTCAACTTAAGATGTCCAAAAGAGACAGAGAAAAACTTTTTTATAAGAGGCATATATTTTGGCATATGGACATCAAATTGATAAGCTACTACTAAATATAAGGTAGAAACTTACATTTTCTGTAAAGCTGCATTGCAGCAATTTGTATCGTGAAAAGCGCTATAAAATAAACTTGAATTTAATTAAATACCATAAATAATGTTACATTTCATCCCAAAAGCACAAAACTGACAAAAAATCATATTTTACTTAAAAATGAAGAAAACAGACCTTTTCGTATCAGATGTTTTTACATTTGTTAATTTCTCATGAATGTTATTCTAAAAATCTTTACATGCAAACAAAAAACAAGACCTTACTAAAATATTCTCATCAAAATTAATTATTTCAATAAACAATGTCCTTTTAGTATTATTTATATAATAGTACGTATCAATATTATTTTTTTAATATGAATTGTATTACTTTATTATTTTTATTTAACTTTAATAATTCTATATAAATTAGGGGTGTGACAAGACACGTCGCATGATGTAGACGTCACATGACGCGACGCGTCGTTGTTTCAGCACGTCATATATAGAACACGGCTGCAGTTTTCTGTCTGAGAGCATAATACCACTATAGAGAGGATATTGCCAAGTTCTCGCGAGACCTGCCGCATCTTGCGAGACACATCTCATCTTGTCACACCCCTAACATAATATATTCATAATATATATAATATACATAAACATATTATATTGTATCATTTGCAATATTATTATATTCACATTTGGTCATTTAGCAGATGCAAAAATGATCATTGTGAGTATTTTTCCCACTCATTCGGATGTTAGGTTATGGTTCTGACTTTTTCTTTACCAATCCTCACTAAAACTTGTGAACGGTATCATACCTTGCTGTCCCGTTTAAAGAAGTTCCATCTCTTTCTTTTCTTCTTCTCAATGCTTGGCTTCACTGGCCCATAGCTGTTAATGATCAGATTTGTTCCGCCCTAAAAGAGTGAAACACAAATATCAGAATGCTGTTTCCACAAAAAACACGGCATGCTATAAAACAAGCACACACAAATGAGAGGTCTTCTAATGTTTCATATTAAACATGCCTTTGCATCGATGAAATGATCCCTCATCATGGGCATCATCACCTCCACGCTCTCAGCTTGACTCTGATTGGCCAGACGGATAGCAGTGGGCGGAGTCTGCCCTCCTGCTTGTCTGATGGATTTGGTCGTGGAAGATTGCCTGTGTTGTAAATAATGCAGGTCAATCGTGGAATCACCACAGAAACAATCAATTCACTGAAAGCAGTCAACCAATAGCTTAGTCCTTGTAGTATATACAATATTATACACAAATTCACATTTTTTCATCTAATATTTGATTCATTTGAAGCTTTATTTAAATGACTATAAATGAGTTTAGTGGTGGTTTATCCAGGCGATCTCTTACCTGGTTTTGCTCCTGCAGGCCAGTATGAGGATGCAGATGATAATGCAGGCTAAAGCAATGCTCACGCCCACCACTATCCCTGTCATTGACCTCTGATCCAGGTGATAGAAACCATCAGAAAACGCTGCAGACAGAGCACAAAACAGTATGCAGATGATTTGCACCGTGTGTTTATCTCATCACATTTACGGCATGCATTGAAATGCAATACGTCTATTGATCTGAATTGATCTATTGATCTTCCAGCTCAAAGAGGCACTGCTATTCACCTGTGCCATGGGCGGAGCCGTGTGTTCTGGGGGTGTGTTCTTCTGTGTGCACAGTCAGTTCTACTGCAGGTGAGAACGGCCCGTCTCCCATCTGATTGGACGCTGAGACCTTCACCAGGTAAACCTGGCCAGACTGAAGATTCTCCAGCAGTGCCATCGTGACGCTCCCTGACAGCGAAGGTGACATTATTAAATTCATGTAATGAATTATTTATTATGAGACTCGAAAATACTGTGGACCTATTGGGGGAAAAAACACTGTTTCTGCTGTTTTGTAAAAAAAAAAATTATTTCTTAACTTACAATTTATTATTAAGATTATTTAGATTTAATTCAAAGATGCTCACGCCCCAAGCCAAAGCTGGCCCACACTGATTCTTTTTGCATAGAAATGTAAAAAATATATTACATTTTTTAACTGTAAATTTTCATATGCAACAATATTTTTATATGCAACATCAATGCAAACTTTAATTGAATGCAACGTTTACTTGTGGTCCACAGCCATTCAAATGTGCAAATATTTAATTCAGCATCACAATCATTACTATGATGTTTTGTAAAGATATTTTTTAAATCTTAATATATAAAATATGTGAGAATTATATATTTTTGCATTACATTATTACAAATTGTACTTGCATTTATGATACGTCTAATTTATTTTGATTCTGAACTGAAATATGACACAGGCATGTTCCGCATGTCCGTTTTCTGACATTCACCCAACTGGGATTTTTACTGCCTGTGTCTTTAATCTTCATGTGACATCACAGGATCAGAGTTTTACTGCAAACCATGTTGGTTATTTTTGATCAACAGATTCAGGGAGTTCGAGGGTTAAAAGTCAAAGGTTTAGAGTCTAGTCTCTTTGCAGTACCACCCAAAAGCTCCTGAACCAGCAGCACATCTCTACTGAACCGCGGTGTGATTTATCCAGAGACATGCGTGTGGAACTAAACACAGATGACATCCGTGTGGAACGCCAGTCCTGCTCGTAAACACTAATTCCATCTTTTACAGCCACTGCTCTGGGTCAGACCTATAAGTTAATGCACACTGAGCTGCTCACATGAGAGCCGTTTTAGCACCTTGTGAAATGTTTGGTTTCAATTCACGTTCATTTGTACAGCGCTCTCCACAATCCTTCACGGCTTTTTTAGTAGCTAAAGGAAAACTAAATGGAAATGTAAAAAATTCAGTTAACATTTATTTTATTTCCAGTAACATTTTTTGTGTGTTTTTAGTTTTGAGTTAACTATAATGATGACCATGGCTAGATTAAATAAAATTATAAAAATAAAGATAATACAGTATTATATTATTCTAAAGTTATAATACAATACATATATAGTACACACACACACACCTCATATTTTACAGAAAATAATAATAATTATATTATTTTAAAATATAGACAAATATAGATAAGTGCCATCCATTTTTCGTCTCTTTAAATACTAAGATATGTGACGTTTCAGTTAACGTTTGTTTTACTTCAAGTTAAAAAATAAAATTTTTAGTAGTAGTTTAGTAGTAGTTTTAGTAGTCAAGCACACACACACCCAAACACACACCTTCTCTCTGCAGGATCTGCCACTCTCCGGAGGCCCAGGCTCTGCGTGATGCGTACAGGATGGTGTAACGAGTCACGACATTGTTAAGCTCATCAGGAGGTTTCCATGACACCAGCGCCGTGTCTCCCTCAATCAGAGTGACTTTCACACCTACAGGTGCTTGAGTGGGAGCTGATCAGAGAACAGACAGTAACACACCTGTCAATCAAAACCTTCACAACGGAGGGAGAAACATCTTCTGTCCCGTGTGTTTTGAGCGATCACATCATAACACTGTTTTGTTACCGTGTCATGTACTGACATTCTTATTTTATAATATATGTATATGTGTGTAAATGTATAAATAAGAGCATATATGAGTGCTGTCAAATGATATGTGTATTTATATATATATATATATATATGGTACACTGTAAATATTACTGTGATTTTAACGGTAAAAAACAGTGAAAATGCTATGGTAAAATCATGTTAAATGGTTAATGGTAAATTATTGTTACATTTACAGGGAAACCCCATAAACTGACATTCCCAGAATTCCCTGCATTGAATTTTAAATTTTGTTTGAATTTGATGCTTTTTCTTTGAAATAACTATGTTTCTTCTTATTTTTTTTGTTTCAGTGATGTTTATTAGGGTTGTATGTTACATGTAATTTTGGTAAATGAAGGTTTAGTGCACATTTCAGTTTAATAATTCTTGCCATGATGGTGTTTAGTGTTTGTGTGAATGATGCTGAGCATCTTCTATATATGTAACTATTTAAAAGCTACTTGTGATGAGCTTTGGTTCATCATGTGACTTTCTCATCACTACTAGCATTTGGTAATAATCAGCTCATTTCAAAGGAACAAAATACATTTCACTACTTTAATAGGTTGGTATATTAGCATTATATCAGTTGATATGGTTTATTATTATAAATCATGGTATTTAACTATAAATTTAAACAAAAATATCGTTACCGTATTTTTCACGGTTTTATATTGGCAACAACACCTGCCGTTTTTTTACCGTAAATTGTATGGATTTTTTTTTTCAGTGTAACACTTTAGAATAGGGAGGACTAATTCACTATTACGTACAACTTTTCCCTCAATAATTTCTTAATTTGCTACTTATTATTAGTAGTTGCTAAGTTTAGGTATAGGTAGGCTTAGGGGTGTAGAGTAAGGTCATATGGAATAAAGTGCTTAATTTCTACTAGTAAATAACTAATATTCTAATAATATGCATGATAATAAGCAAATAGTTAGGAAACCATAAAATAAAGTGTCACCATATATATATATATATATATATATATATATATATAAAGAGTTCAGCTGCAAAAGCCTCAAAAAGCCATCTTGGTCAAAAATGAGATAACGATATATACTTGGGTAAGTAGGTATGGAAAGTACATATACTGACCTTCAGGTAGTGTGGTCTGGTAAACCACAGGACTCCAGGGACTGGACAGCTGATCCACATGAAGACGAACTGCAAACTCATAATTGGTGTTTGGGTCCAAATCAGTGACCATCAGACTCTGGGCCGCACTGCAGGAACACACATACATTATTAGAGGACAAGCATCGCAATCTGTGTGTGTGTGACTGTACAGTATGTACCTGTGTTCATATTTTGGTGGGGATTAAAACCTGAATACACACAGATTTGTGGGGACTTGTGTCACGGTGGGGAGCTAAATTGAGGTCTCCACGGGTAAAGTAGCGAATAAATCACACTGAATTAAGTTTTTTGAAAATCTAAAAATGTAGAAAGTTTCATGCAAGGGGCAGGTATGGGTGTAGGGTGATAGAATATACAGTCTGTACAGTATAAAAACCATTATGCCTGTAGAGAGTCCCCACAAATATAGCTGACGAGTGTGTGTCAGTGTGGGGTCGGTAACACTCACGTCTGCAGGTACAGCACCAGCGAGGCATTCTGCAGTCCCACGGGGTTACAGCGCACCGTGTAGTTGACCGTCTGTGCACCGCTGAAAGCGGGTCGGGCCCAATGCAGAAACACGGTGGAGGAGGAGTTACTGCGGGCGTAAACATGATGAGGCGGTGGAGGGGGCGGGACCAAACGATCACGGACCGCTGCAAACAAACACACATGGAAATGTTTCAATGGCATAATATTTTTTCATTCGTGATATTATACAGAAAGCCTTTTTAATTATTCTGAATCCCAATCCTTAACTACTATGCACCTACATCAAAAAATAAGTCCAATGTACTTGTTGTGTTCATACTAAATTGCAAAACACTTCTGCTGCTACTGAGGTGGGATACAGGTAAGGTTAGGGACAGGTTTGGTGGTACGGGTAGGTTTAAGATTGGGTTGTAATTACATAGACGACGTATTTTTAAAAATATAAGTACATTGTAAAAATATGTTTGTACACAATAAGTGCATTTTACCAAATGATTCCCTTAAGTGTAAGCACACAGTAAGTAAGGCCACCTAATATAAAGTAACGCTATATGCTCTGCATTTATTGGATTAATACAGTAATAATGTAAAATATATATATAAGTTTAAATAACTGCTTTCAGTGTGAATACATGTTAAAACGTAATTTATTTCTGTGATGCGCAGTTGAATTTCTATCATCATTACTTCAGTCTTCAGTGGCACATGAGCCTTCACAAATCATTCTAATATGCTGCTTAAAAACATCAGTGCTATAAACATGTCATGTTTTTGTGGAAACTGTGATTCATTTTATTTTTCAGGATGCTTTGATGAATAAAAAGTCCTTTCTACATGCAACATTCTAAATATCTTTACAGTTTTTTATCAATGTAAAGCATCCATTTATATATATTTCTTATTTGTTTGTAAATATTTTTTCATACAGTAAAAATCTCAAATATGCATATTACTTGTATTAGCTCTTTATATCTTGCATTTATTTGTGTTTATATGTGCATGCATTTTACAGTGCATTCTACCATGCCAATAAAGTTCATTAAAACTTAAAACGTTTGTGACCTAATCCTAGAATATACTATAGAAGTGTGTGTTTGTGCATCGCAGCTGAACTCACAAACACATCCCGGTGTGCTGATGGTCTGATCTGCCTGGTATCCTTCACCCATGAAGCTATAGGCCAAGAGCTTGACATGGTACTTCTTTCTTGGATCTATAATAAAGAAATACAAGAAAAAAAAATCAAGCTTAAAATCTGTTTCTGCAGCATTCATTTATTAAATCAGTAAGGCATTTCTCCCTGCATGTGATCTGTGATCAGATCTTTAAAAGCTTTAGTCAGATTATGTGTGAATGGGGCATAGCAGAATGTGTGTGTGTGTGTAACAGCAAATGCATGTGGTCAGCTGACGTGTGTGTGTGCAGCACGTGTGTCTAATGATTATCAGATGCCCTGAGCTGAAGGTGCTAGTCAGAGAGTTTGCGGTCGATTCTCCTTCTGCTCAACACAAAAGAAGAGTGTCCATCCCCCGTTTGGTTCATCTGGCCGTCGTCCATCTGCTTCAGCCCCTCACTGACTGACTGACCACTGCCCAGCGCCCACATTTCATTCAGAGCCGGATCACAGAGGTTAAATCAGAGACCCAAAGGCCATGGGAAACACACACAGAGAGGTCAGTCACGTGACCAAAACTACAACCTCTTCGATCATAAAAGGTGAGTTCGAGATGCACTACACTAGCCTGCCGCCTGCTGGCGAGGGCAGCCCTTTGCAGTCGGGGGAGGAGTAAAGAGACGGCTGTCAGGTCGGACACTTATAGGTCTCCGTAGTGCATTTTATTTAATGCAATATGACGTTTATTATTTGTATCTTTGTTTTGTAGTTATCTATAGGACCTATTGAGACCTCGGACTGGCAGAAAAATTGATAACTGATCAGAAACTGATCATCTGGGCTCATCACATACTCAAATCATATTCACAGGAAATGTTAAATTGTTTTGCTTAAAACTTGAAAAATTTCTAAAATAGATATTTTAGTGAAGGAAATATTATTTAACACACCGAGAATGGACTACAGATTTATTTATTTTTTCCTTTGACTTTTTTAGGGCTTGATTTTTTTTTTTTTTACTTCCCAATATTTTCAGCTTTTCCATGACCTCTCTCAGGTAAAGCACTAACAAAACACATAAACATACTAATATGCACATTTTAAAAACTTTGAAAAGTGCGCATTTCCGTTCTGTCCTGTAGTATTGACTTTGGCCACATGGAGGCGCTACAAGATACAGAGATTCATATATTGAATGTGTTCTGAGCTTCAGATCCAGTCCTGACTGTCTGTAATCGTGTAACAAATAACACAGGCATGACACTAAATAACACTAAAATAGTATATGAACACATAGCTAATGTGCATATTCAGTATTTCTTCATTATTTTAATTTTTATTTTGGGCTATTCATATTAACAGCCCTGTGGGGTGAACATCAATGATTTAATTTTAATGATTTTATCAGTTACTTAGATATTTGTTCATTTGGATTACATTTTCTTTCAAATGAGAAATGTTTCTTTGGCAACTAGTCGAAAGCATGTATTTTCTTTTATTTAATGGCAATATAATAATATCTCGGCTAACAATTATTTTATTTCAAGTAACAAATATGTTTCCTGTACAATAACATTTCTTTAAAATAATAGCTTTTATTTTGAATATGTTTTATTATTTTAATTTTAGTTTAAGCTGCTATTGTCTGCTATAATGTGCAATTATCATTTTATTAGTGTGTTGTTTTTATACATTTAACATTTTTACTTCAGTTAATTTTCAAGACAACATTTCTCATTTTCATGTAGTATTTATATTTTATTTTTATCTAATTTTTATATTTTTAATTCTATTTATTTTACTGAAGTAGAACAACACAAGGGAAGATGACTGCCTAATTAGTGTTAGAGAGAAAACAATAATCATGCTGATGAACTATTATCAGATGGAGGGTTACAGGGATAGATATGGATCTCAGACAGATGAAGTATTAGATTAGCAATGATATTGGCAGAACGTGTTCTTTAAAGCCTGGTGAATCAGACCACTATCAGTCCGGCTGATCTATGCACATAGACGCTGAGATCTGGATCTATAGAGCAGGGGTTAAGTGGGCGGGGCCAAGCTCAGCAGTCCTGTCCTGATTGGACGGTTTGGTAAATAGTGTGTGGCATTGAGGTCCACAGCACTGAAGAGGCTCCGTGGAGGCCGTCAGGGGTCAAGGTTCACACACAGATAAAACTCCTTAGGAATCTGGAGTCAGAGGTCAGGCACACACGTCAGGCCTCTTTCTCCGGGCCATCAACATTCAGAGAGAGATAAAGAAAGTATTTGGACTGGGAATGACACACAAAACACAAGTTAGATTGCTTAGAGAGATGTGCGTGAGTCCACAAACAATAGCTACGAACAGAACTAAGATACATATATATATATATATAGTATCAATAGAAATATATGTATTTGCTAATATTTAAAGTTCTTTTAAATTAATTCAATATAATTTTATGTGGTGTTATGGTACCTTGGAAGTCTGCCTGAAACCAGAAGATATCAAAATACTACCTGTTTAGTCACTGACATTCAGTTTGAGATGCAGCCAACGCAAAAGAGCACATACTCAAGAGAAACGCCTCGAACCCTAAACCCCAAATCCACCCTAAACAACAGCCTTCCTCCGGTCCTATAGCCTGCAGACATGAACCACACACTGAGAGAGAGGGACATCTGACCTCTGACCTCTGACATGGAATCCGAGCAAGTCAGATCCTGTTGAGAGGCTCGGGAAGCATGCTACATACTGGAAAATCAGAGAAAGCTTAGAAATAGGCAAGAGGTGTCTTAGCTCACTATAATGTTTCAAACTGACATGATAAAACATTTTCATGTGATTTATTTTGTTTAGGCCACACCCCCTGCAATACCTCTGTTTCTCACCAGGGGAAAGCACTGTGTTCGATCACATCAAAACTAACTCTGAGCAGCAATAGCAAAAGTGTTAATCAGCAGTGAGTGTTTAAGAGTCAATAAAGTATGAAGACAAGGATCTATAAAATCTCTTCAATAACTTAACTGCAATATGATAAATGTTATAATACACATTACATACTTACTGGAAAATAAAAAACAAAAGCTTAGAAATATTTGGATCCTACCTCAATTAAAAATAAATTATATATATATAAGTGGACAAAAATGAGCAAAATATGGGGAAAAATATGCCCATGAGGAAACGTTCAAAAAAGTACTGATTGCACTGCATCATTTTATGTATTTCTCTCTTTTTTTATGTACAGCACTTTGAATTACCATTATTTATAAAATAATGTGCTACGTAGGGCGCTATGGGGTTGCTAAGGTGTTCTTAGTGCTCCGGGTGTGTGTTCACGGTGTGTGTGTGCGTGGTTCATCACTTCTCACTGCTGTGTGTGTGTACTTGGATGGGTTAAATGCAGAGCACCAATTCCTAGTATGGGAAACCATACCTGGCCACTTGTCACATCCTTTCCTTTCCTTCTTAGTGCTTTTAACTGAGTTGCTATGCAGTTGCTAGGATGTTGACTTATAGTAAACACCACCACGAGCAAAGCTCCACACTCTCAAATAACCCGTGAGCTGAGGAAAATCAATGTAGAAAATGCCCATCCGCTGCTCTGAGGTCAGCTCTCCTGGATATTCCAGCCGAGCTAATGAAAGAGCCTGCTTTAATTAAAGAGTGCGTAACCCTCAGACCCTCACACTAAATATCACAAAGGATGCAAAAACAAGCAGGAGACATGTACAACACACTCAGTGGCATCTGTGACAGAAACTAATTTAGTTTCACAGTTTACAATGGAATGGGTGCAGAAACAGAAATGTGAAGCTTTCATCATGAATCATGTGAAAGGTTTACTTGCTTTAAATGGTCGCCATTGTGAGTGTGTGTGTGTGTGTGTGTGTGTGTTTGAGGGCTTTGTATGAAGGGCTTTGATGTGTACCTCGCCCCACATTCTGTCCCCATAAGGTCATAAAACACACCATAAAGCTCCCAACAACAGCTCCTCTTTCTTTCTGCTCCTCTTTTCACCTCCCCTGGACTGAGTTCAGCTCCTTCACATCTCTCTGAATACAGCACTAATACAAACCAAAGTACATCCACAGTAACTCATTTCTGTTTGTCAGTCTGGCTTGATCATAGCACAAATAGCAAAGATTGTTTTACAGTACAGTAACTATGATTTGAAGTATTGTGTTCTGGAAAAGCATCAAAATGGAGTATCCCTGAACGGGGTCAGAAAAATATATTACAATCATTTTTCTAATATATATATATATATATATATATATATATAAAATTATATTTGATATTGCTGTGTATCTTGGATTTAATGAAGCCCTGCTCTCCTACAATACAATAGATGTCATCCAGTAAGAGTTCAGATGCTTTGTTTTCTGAAATTCTTCAGCAAACGTCTCTGTTGGTTCTCCATTGAACTTCTATATGTCTATGTGAGGCCATTGAGATATTTGGCCACTTACATTGAACTAAATCCCAATCAGCAGAGGATAGTAATTTCATACAAACATTGTGTCCAGTGCATTCTATCAGCTGCCGACCAGCTGGCTGACCTCTCTATGGCCACAGATGGCCGCTGGTCAAGCAAAGCATTGTGGGACAGCATTCATGACCACCGCTGAGCTACAGGCCCAGATGAGAGTGACCTTCAGGGGCACGAGAGGGCAAGCACGCGCAAAGGACCAGCACTGAGGTAGCGGGCTGGCAGGGTCAGAGGTCACAGGGGGAGGGTCACTGGGAGTTTAGGGAGGAGAGCCACAAATCTACATATTTGAAAAACACTTGAGTGCTTTTGTTCTTGGCAAACCACTGACATGTTCATTTAGAGACTCAGGATGAAGCAATGAACGGAAATAAGAAAGATTAATCAATAAACAACATGTGCCATACAGAGGAGATGAGTCTGTGAGCGTGTGGCATCACATCTGGCTGCTTTCAGCAGTTCAACTGATCTCAAGATCAGTGTTTTATTTTTTTTGCATTCAAAATTGCATTCTGGGATTTTATATATATATATATACAGTATATATATATATTTTTTTTTTTTACTTGTTTTAAAATCTTTCAAAGAAACCTGCATAAAGCTGTATGAGTGTATTTGAATTTCAGTTCATTTTAAATTCAAATTGCAATTCTGCATATTCTATTCAAATGAAATTCAGAAACTGATTCTGACTGGTGCACAATTCTGCTGCACTCACTGTTGAACACTGAACTTGTACTTGTGCCCGTACAGTATTCAGCGAAGCTACTGTCCTTCTCTAACCAATCAAGAATCCCACAATGGCACTAAAACAAATCAGGAAAATTGAAAAAGAGGCCCTATTTCATTGTGCACAGCTACTGGATCTCAAGGTGTTTTGAAGTCACTATCCCTCACCTAGGCCTCCAATGGTGTGCTGGCGGCGGTGAGGGGGGATCTGGGTCGGCGGTCCTTCTGGTTCACTCTCTTCATGGTACGAAAGTTTGAATCCCTGTAGTCCAGTGGTGCTGCCCGCTGGGAGGTGCCAACGCAAAACCACGGTCGTGCAGTTCAGAGACTCCAGCTGCAGCTCTGGTGCCAGGGGCACTGTGGGAAAACAATACACAGCCAATCAGAAATGCATCTTCGCATTATCAGCCAATCATAGATCTTAAGTTATAAGAGGATGCATGTCGAGTTAACAGGTAGAACAAAACATCACAAATTTCAAAGCCCAGACCCCAGCGTCCCCTGTAACCTCAGTAGAACAAATCTTCGAGATTTATCGGCCGCAACTGCTGCTATGAATCTCCTTCATCCAGACGAGACGGGACCTCACAGGAACCCCACCGGGACTAAATCAATCCCAGCTTAATTAAACACACTCCCACAGAGTTTCCTGCAGTTCTGCTGTATCTTTGTAGGTGTTAAATTAACCACAGTAATCTAACAGAGTGGGTTCCTGTAGATCACAGGTGACAGAGTTTGATATGTGAGCTGAGAGCTCTGAAAAGTGGAAGATCTGTAGGGGCCTGCGGCTCTCGCTTTATAACCCATGACTAAAACCTTTCCAATGTGGATGAGAAGAAGGGTCAGAAGTCATGCAGGAACAAATGCAATGCCTTAACAAGATTATCAGCCCAGAGCGATGAGAACGAGTGCAGGAGATGGAGGGATGAACAGATAGATAGAGAAACACAGATAGGGGTTGCACCTTTAGTGCTGGAAGCCTTCGGTGTCCTGTGGGACGTCCAGGCTGATGGTTCTCCCCACCCTACGCTGGTGGCTGCAGCGATGCGGAGCAGGTATGTGGTGTCGGGCTGAAGACCCTCCAGGAGGTGATGGGATTTGTGTCCAGAGAGCTCCAGCTGCGTCACTGCCCCGTCTGTGCTGGTCCTGTATGAGAGGCGGTACCCAGACACACGGCCACGACTCAGCTTATGAGACAGAGGCTGCCACGACACCTGGATATCAGACGGACTGCGGCTGGTGAGGCTCAACTCAGGAGCACGGAGAGGAACTGAGCCAGAGAGAGAAGAAAACCAGAAATAACCTTTGCATTAGAAAAGGATTTCAGGGAAAAAAGATATTTTACGATTACATTTTTACTCCATCAGTCAACATCTTAAGAAGGCAAAAAACTTAATGAATCTGTTTCCTACAAACACACAGCTTTTGGCTTCTGATAGACTACAGTGGTGTGGATTATTGTGATGTTTTTATCAGCTCTTTGACATTTTATCAGCTCATTCTGAAATTTTTGCATCAACTTTTCCTTTAATAGAAATGTTTGAACGTCTGATCCTCATCCTCTACTCACCGTCCTCGAGTGTGCGCTGTATGACGTGGTCAGACATGCGGCTGGCACCCATCGGCATGTACGCTACGATGTAAAAGGTGTAGTTTCGCCCGGCCTCCAGGTCATCAATGATGTAGCGGGTGGTATCGTTACCGATAACAATCTGGTACTCTTCGTTATTTAGACCTGTTCGGACACGACAAGACTTAATGTTTCACAATGTTGGAAAGCATGACAAATTCAGCTACATTCCCATGTCTGCAAGACCAAGGTCATGGGTTCAATTCCTAGGGAATATATGAACTGATAGAATGCATATTTTGAATGCAATGCAAGTCACTTTGAATAAAAGCATCTGCCAAATGCATAAATGCATACTAACAATGCACAGAAAATGAAAATGTAGCCTATAATTTATTTTGAAACTATTTTAACAATTAAAAAGAAATCGGCACTGTTTATTAAACAAGACAAAAAACGTACTCTAAAAATCTTGTATTATTTTTTTACAGTATGCTCCTTACCCTTCATAACTCCGCATGAAAACTACTAGTCTGTGTGGCTATTCAAAACTTGTCAACTCAATCAACATGGCCATACCTTCTTTTAATTAACTGCATTATCAACGTAACTAAAGGCAAATTCCACCTGCTGCTTTTCCCACAAGTCCACTGCACCTGATAACACTTTAATTAGGCCACATTAAGATGCTCAAATAAAAGAAATAGTCTACAGCATTGAGTCCCCAAATGAATTTCTGACCCAATAAACAAGATACTCGACAGTCAACAGAAAAGGCCTTGTTCTGGTGCTGAATGGCCACGCTGAAGTCTTTGACTCTGACGCACAGAGACGAACCCCCCGAAGTCTCTTCAGAGTTAGATTGAGACTCTCCAACACTCGGGATAATTAGCCCCCTTTTGCAGCTCTTTCAATCACTTCCGATGCTTTTTGCCCTCCGGAGCAGATGCAGTGCGTATTCTTTCGCTACAGCTATTCTTCTCTCACTAAACGGCCTGGAATTCTGGAAGTCCAAGTGTAACTGGCAAAATCCCTAATAAAGATTTCACACTTGTCAGAACAGTTCCTGTTGGACGTCCCGTTGTTTTCTCTTCCTTATCTCCTCACAAGCAGGCAGGTGTTTTATTTAGACATCTTTCTCAGAAGCTGAAAGACTGTCAATGGCCATTTTCATCCAGAAGTGACTTTTTTTAACAACAGAAACTGCTCAAAGAGTACTCAACCGTCATGAACAGAGCAAGAGCCTTTCCCACACAAAGTCATGAAAATTTCTAAACGAATAGATTTAGTTCACCTAAGAATTAACATTTTGCTGAAAATGTACATCCGAGATGTAGATGAGTTTGTTTCTTCATCAGGTTTAGAGAAATGTAGCATTGCATCACTTGCTCAGTAATGGATGGTTTGCAGTGAATGGGTGCCGTCAGAATGAGAGTCCAAACAGCTGATAAAAACATCACAATAATCCAATTCACACCAAAAGATGCATGTTTGCAAGAAACAAATCTATCATTTAGACCTTATTCTAACGGCACCCATTCACTGCAGAGCGTCCATTGCTGATAGAATGCTATTTTTCTCCAAGAAACAAACTCACCTACATTTGCATGGACTGAGGATAAGTACATTTAAATTTTTTGATGAACTATTTCTTTAATAGTGCATTTTCACCTTTACATCTGAGATGCTCACCTTCTGCCTTCATGTAGTGCACAGAGTAGGCAATGACTTTGTCCGAGTTGTACATGGGTCTCTCCCAGGCCAGCAGGATGGCTGAGCTGGACACAGTGTCCGCTCGGACGTTTCTGGGTGCGCTCGGCCGGTTGTCCGACATCACTACGATCAAACGAGCCATGGCCAGAACCGAACCCTGCTCATTTTCCGCCTGACACTGGTATATGCCGTCATCTTCTGGAATGATCTGGTTAATCACCAGTTTACTGTGAAAACCAAAAAAAACAAAAGCTTTGTTCGCACACTGCTTGCCTCAAGACATTGATTTCCTGACATATCTCACAAAACCTGGTTATATACCATGTCAATTTCTAGAGTATGAAAACATAAATTATTTTTGCATGAATAAGAAGAATATTTTTGAACTGGTAATGGTTTTTTTTTTTATTATTTTTATAAAAACTAAGCACATCTTACTACCATATTCTCATTATAGTAATATATTTAAAACATATAAAAATCTTTTGATAAAGATCATTATATTATATTATATTATATTATATTATATTATATTATATTACTAAGAACTGAATAACCCACCATGAAGAGTAACGAAAAGTACTATACACAAGACATTTTTGTATGATACAACTTTAAAAATATGTTTTGTTTTTTGTAACTTGAATAGGTAAAGGAAGTGCAGGAATAAACCCAGACATATATATTTAACATGCATGTTTAACATGTGTATGTTGAGCTGGAAACAAGCACGTCAATAGCACTAGTCCAGCTCATTCCCCTCCCCTTTTTCTTTAAGGATCCCATAACAAACCCAGACAGGAAAACAAATTAGAGGAAAATCAAAGAGAAAATCAGCTCAAACACCATTAGCAGAGCACTGAATAATTAACCCTCTCTTGTTCCACAGAAGAAACCAGCTGATGAATATTTCAGCAGGACAGAGTTTCCAGCAGACAAATGAGTCAATTCAAACCCAGAGCAATGTCAGCGTAGCGCTCAAAATATAAACTTCATAAAATATAAACATCTATAACAGAAAAGAGACACGTTTATTGTGCATGCATGCGTGTTTTTCACATGGCAATACCTGTTATACATCTTGACGCGTCCATTTGAGTGAACGGGTTCACCGTTCTTCAGCCATGTGATCTGAGGCGTTGGGAATCCCTCGGCCACACATACGAAGCGGGCGGTACCGGCCCTCGGTCGGGTCACGCTTTCCGGCCACTCCACGAGAGACGGCGCCGCTGCACGAAAATAAAGACACAGAAGCATTGATTAAAGGCATGCATTTGTGCAATAAATGTTTCATTTATGTATTTTTTGGAGGCTATGGAAACAGTTTAAGAAATGAAAAAGAAGGAACAACTCCCTCAATAAATTCCTAATTAGTGCTATTTTCTTTCCTATAAACTATATGTTATAAAATATTTTTCAGTACATGCAACATTACATGTCATGAATTTGAATTTAAGACTCCCTGCTCGGATCTAACACCTTTGGTGAAATATGTTTTTTAAACCAGCAGAAAGCTTGTGTTCATTTACTCTACCTAGCACAGTTATATTAGCGGCTGCAATCGTGTAGTTTCTGGTTCCCGGCGTAGTCGCACGGCAAAAGTAGATCCCGGCGTGCTGGGGTTTCACATCAGATATGAGCAGGTTTCCATTGCCAAGAACCTTTGTTTTGTGAACGTCGATGGATTTGTGGTCGGCGCGGCTCCATGAGATCAGCGGGCGAGGATTTCCGGTGGCCATGCACTCCAGCAGAGCTGTGCTGTGAACCGACACGGTCAGATTCTGCGGACCGGCGATGATAAGAGGTCTTTGAGGAGCTCTAGGAAATGGAGCTGTTGAGAAGTATAAAGAGAGCAAATGAAAATGACACATAGGCATAAACACTACTCTTATGATCTAGACGCTTAGGTCTTTGTGTAACCTGCGGTCACTGTCAGCTCGGCCTCAGAGCTCTTGCGGCGGCTGGCCATATTAGTCACCACACAGCGATAATTCCCAGCATCGGCCGGATCGACTCCCTGAATCTGTAAGACGCCGGTGGGCAGCACTGTGATTCTGCAATGAGACATGCAAACTTTCACTTAATACAATTTATACATTCAGACAGTGACAATATACACACAATATACAACAAAATACACTAAGCCTGTTGTTGTTGTTTTTTTTTAAGAAATGTATGAATTTTGAAAGTCATAGTAAAGACTACAACTGTTAGAAAATTATTGTTAGAATTCTATTTAGAATATATGCTGTTATTTTCAACTTTATTCATCAAAACGTTCTGAAAAAAGTAAAAATGTTAAATTAGCAGCACAACTGTTTCCAACATTGATGAGAAATGATCAAATTTGATCAGTATTTTAAAGTATATTAAAATAGCAATAGTTATTTTAATTGTAATAATATTTCACAATATCATAATTATTTTTTATTGAAGTAAATGTAGACTTCTTATGACTTTAAAAAACGTAAAAAATCATTCTAAACACTCAATTTGTTATTGAATTATAAAAAATATATATATAAAAAGTTTTGTTTGCAAAAGCAGATAACTCAGTTATGTAATTGTTTAAAATTGTGTTATGTGTATTTTTTAGCTGTCCAACGATTAATAGTTTTTGTTTGCATAGTATATGTATGTGAACTGTGTACATTAATTATGTATATATTAATTCCACACACATGCATGTATATATTTCAGAAAAAAATTTTTTTTTAAATTTAAAATAAAAGAGAAATAGCACAGCGGCAATTAGACCAGGAACATGCATTAAGAAAATGAATGTGGTACAAAGTAAAATAATTGTGGAAAAAACATTATGTATTCTAATAAATGAAATTACAGAAATTACCGAATTACAGAAAGAGTGCTAAGCCCCTCCTCTCTCGACTAGGGGGGCGGGGCTTACCTTTCAGTGGCCAGTGGTAAAGTGACTCTGTTAAACTCCCAGGTGATTATAGGTGGGGGCGTGGCTGTGATCTTACAGACGAATCGTGCGACTGATCCCTCCATAACCATGATTGATGCCGGCTGCTGAGTGAAGGAGGATAAACCTGCAGAAACACAACAGAATTGTCACCATCTATGAGACTCTGAGAACGTCAGTAGTAACTTACTGAGCTGAGAATGGAATTTCACTTGAATAGTTCACTTTGAAACTTGAATATGCCACTAAGGTACAGTATGAAAGAGAAAAACATAAAATAGACAGAAGGAGTGAGGCTTGGTTGTAAGAAGATCCATCACAGATTCTCACACTGTCAGCAGAGATGGACGAGTCAAACTGAACCAAAAGCTCTGAATAAACACACCTTTTGGTAACACTTCTGTGTGTGTGTGTGTGTGTGCTGCTCTCTAACCCTTTGGCTTGTTACCTTCATGTGTTTCTCTCTGAATTTTTTTTTTTTTAATTAGAAAGTGTTCACGCCAAGAGATATTTAAGGGTAGTGCTGTTTCATTGTGAAATAAAACAAATTCACAAGTAATCACAATTATTATTTTTGAAACAAAACGGTTTTACTAAATTTTAAATACGAAAAACTTTTAAAATAAATAAACAAAATAAAATGAAAAATAAATGTTTCATTTTCAATTATAATAAAACTGAAAAAATAAAAATAAATATTATATATAAATGAAATAAAAATATATAAACCTACAAATATAACAATGGCATTTTAATTTCTGTGTGCTGTTAATAATAGTTTAATTAATTATTTTATTATTACATTTTGTTCAGTTTTAGTAATATATATTTTTTGTTATACGTATATGTCGTTTCTAATATTTTCTTTTCTGTTTTAGTTTTAGTTATTTTTGATACAGCAATTTTTTAAACATGAGAATAAAAAAACAAATATATATATATTTCAGTTATTTTATTTCAAGTAACCTCTTTTTTAATGGTTTTAGTTAAAAAGACTAAATGAATTTACTTTTTTTTTTTTTTTTTTTAGCTACATCAACAAATTTAGTTGATGAACTTTCAAGTTTTTCTTTTATTAAATGCAGCTAAAATAAATAGTTTGCAACCACTAAAATTATTTTAATCTTTTTCTTTCAATGCATAATAATCTGTTCTCCATTGCTTTAAAGAGACTCCTCTGGCTTTCTGTGTATCAGTATCTGAATCAGTAAAAGCAAACACAGCTCCCCATAAACGGCCTGTTTTAGGATGGAAAGACATTAATGTTTGTTTAACGTGCCTCTTTAGTGAGGCCTTCACATCGGTGCCGTGCTTAAGCTCTGACCTTCTCAGGCTAACAGCCATAAAACCCCCAAAGCCATTCAGATTGACCCCCTCATGGCCTGAAGAAGCCTCTGGTCAATAATTAGTTAACTGGAATCAATGGAAGCTCTGCTATACATACAGACCTCACTATAAATCTCATGTTAGATAATGGAGATAATAACAAAATCAGCCGCGGGCATGAATGTTGCCGTAAGACACAGATAAGTAAGATGTAATCACTGGAAGGAAGTCATCATCACAGATTTAAAAGCTTCATACACAATTCTACCAGTAATAGAGCTCCAATTCCATAAAAGCAGGTGAGTTGATTGACACTTCTAGAATGGCAATTAAACTACACTATGGACAAAGTTCTAGTGACCTTTGACCCAGAGAGGTGTTATTGGATTAAATTACCATAAACCTTTAAAGAAGGAACAGCGTATGAACACCACGGTATGCGAATATGATAATCATTCAGTGCCACCAGTGCAGGTGAAATGTCTGTAAACGCACTCTGTAGGAATTTAAACTTTTTAAACGTGTGTAAAGTACACCATCTGGACAAAAGCGGAGGTAACAGACATCTGGACAGAGTTTTGACTGACAGAGGAAGCACTTAGGATGTTTCCATTTCAGGATGGATGATTCTCCAAAGCAGTGCCACGTTCACCTTGAGAATCTCTCACTATAAAAACCAAAGAAATAAACAGCCCAAAAAGAAATAAATCAGCAGGGTCAAAACAACACTGGACCTCTCATTATGTAACTAAAACTATTAAATATGGGTTTGTTTTAATTGAAAAAAAAAAAAAAAAAAAAAATTAGATACAATAACATTTTTGATAAAAATGGAGGTGCTAAATGACTAAAGGGAAATAAATTTTTACCTAAATAGTAATAAATGCATGCATGCAAAAATTTATAAAAATAAACTAAAAATACAAAAAATTATCCACCGAATACTGAAAATATAAATTAAAAAGCTAATGAAAGTGTTGAAAATCTACGAGGTATTTTCTTTTGTGTTGAGTAGAAAATTCATCCAGTTTTAATAACTTTATTGTATAGA
>JAUYWG010000201.1:12420-32602 GCA_034779775.1 Enteromius afrohamiltoni | reverse complement strand
TTAGTTGGGGACACCTGATTTCTAGTGATTATCATCGTCTTGACTACAGAGACCGTCTCTGCATTTGATAAATAAATCGTTTAATCTGGTCATTATACATTACCATCACTCTGTTCTTCTATTTGATAATGTTCAGTGCTTTGCTACGATCTGTATTGTTAAAAGCGCTATATAAATAAAAGTGATTGATTGATCACAAATGATTCATTATATGCATGTGAGAATGTTTAATATAAAATCTCAGTAACATACTGTGTTTGATGAGTGGTCGTCTGGCTGATTGATGTTAGTTTCATCTTTGTCTGTTTCTACGCAGCAGATCTGGTCTGGTTCTGTCTGGGTCACTGCTGGGTCGCTGAGCGTCTGTGGTTCTGGCTGTTCTGCCGAGCTTGGTAAAGTACTAGAGTCTGGTTTGGGCTCAGGATCATCTTCAGGGTTTATATCCGCTTCATCCTCCTCATCCTCATCCCTGCTCTTCATCTCATCAGATGGGATCTGCTGTGACCCTGTGCTTGTCGCCGGTCGAACAGGAAGAGTGACGATCAGCTGTTTCTTAGTTTTGTTGAACTTAGCATGTCCTTTGTCTTCCTCCACGGGATACGAGAACATTAGATCCAGTTTGTACGGTGGATTCTGAGCCTCCAGGACGAGGCGGCGCTGCTTCACGCTGAGCTCTGCGTCTTCAGCGGATTTGAGCAGTGGTAACTCCACGGTGATGATTATCTCTGTTGGCCGGGCCCCGGGCCCCGAGTCTCTGGAGTTCCTGTAGTCCTGCAGATCCACGACTGAGCGGTACTTCACACTGTACTCTGGCGCTGGGGGCTGATGGGATGATGTTCTGGAGCCTGGTTCTGGTTCTGTGTGGGTCTGGTTTGAGTCCGGTTGTAGTTCAGAGTGTGTCTGGTCTGGTTCTGGTTCTGGTTGTGTCTGGTCTGGATATGGGAAGGACAGCAGGTCCTCACAGATGTTCTGCTGGTGTCCAGGAATCGGTCTGCGGATCAGTGCCGCCTGCGGAACACCTTTATACTTCATCTTGAGCTGCTTTATATTGTTTTTATCCAGCTCGACGTGGAAGGAGTCCTCTATTCCTCCGATGGCGGTGCTGTGCAGCAGCTTCATGAATCTCCTGCTGTTTTCCGCCAGGCGCAGCGCGTCAGGATTGAAGATGACGTCATGTGTCACGCAGCCGTTCCCAGCGGCGTCCCGATCCGGTCTGGCCGGTGTCAGACTGAAGGGCACGCGCCAGCGGTGTCCCGGTGACCCGCGCCGGTCTCTGGCCGCTTCGCTCGAGGGTTTATCGATCAGCGGATCGGAGCAGATATTGATGAAGAGTTTCCCGCGCGCGCCGCGTGTCTTCAGCACATGATGCGGTTTCGGGTGCAGGAAGCGCGCGCTGACTCCTCTCTGCTGCTCCAGCTGAGAGATCTCCTCCTCGTATTTTCTCCGGTTCTCGGGGCTTGAGATCTCCGCGGCATACTCGCGCAGTAACTCGCGGAACTTCTCGTCTTTCAGCGCTTCACCGAGCCGGCTCATCTCATCACGCGTCAGGTTCAGTTCTTCCAGTTTGCGGCCGACATCCATCGTAAATAACCGACTGAGTTTACTAGTTTCCACGTACTCTCTTACTGTAGTCTCATTACTCTGTTACTGCACTGTATTACTACTTCCGAAATGAAAGCGACTGAAGCTTCGTTAGTAACGCAGCTTCGGTTACCATAGAAACCTACAACAACAGCGTGCGTGAGCCTCGGTTACCATAGAAACTTGCTACAACAGAGCGCGCGCGCCGCTCTCATCAGTTCACTATTTTAATAAAGTCATGTGACAGACACTTTTATTTTAAATAATGAGCAATTTACAAACGAGGACAGTGGAAGCACTAATACACATTTTTAAATATTTATACTAATAAACTGTGAACTAATTTGACTAACGTAGTCCTTCAAGAGTCACGTGACCTTCAGCTGACCAGAAGAAAGTGAGGCGAGTCATATTTATATATAATGACAGCTTTGTTCGCATTAGGTTAAGTACAATTGTTTCAACACTTAAACACGAGTAAAATAAATATGGATTCAAATGTTAAAAACTGAATATAAATCTTTTAACAATATTAATCAAAGCTTACAAACAGATATATAATAAATCACTCCAGGGTTTTACACATCCTGCTGGTCCTGAAGAAAGCCGCCCTCTTCTGCACAGCGTTTCTCAGTTTCGGAGGTAAACAGAGGATCTGAAAGCTGCTGGCGCGGCTGGAGATGAAGTCCTGGCACAGTCTGTGGAGACGAATGAATTGGTCTGTTCTACATCAGCACATGTTCGTGTTACACAGTCGAGTGATTCTCACCGAGTCAGCGGCAGCGGCTGCGTCTGGAACACCAGCATGTCGTTACAGTGGCCCTGCAGAACACATCATCACATTACTGATGTCTGATAGATCCTGCTGAACACCAGCAGACCGTGGGACACTCACCTTGTCCACTAAGAGAATATAATCGTGACTTCCTCCAAACACAATAACATCCGAGTCTCTTCCTTGACAAGCGGTGTGCCACAGTCTAGAAAAAGAGCTTGAGCAATCAAACAAATACTTGTATAGATTTCTGTAGAAAATGCTCAGGGAGAAAACAAGTGCACTTCCAGAAAGCACTGCTTTTGTGCTCTAATTTGTTAATAAAGTGAAAATTTAGTTAACATCATCGAAGTGTACTCAACTGTGCAATGAATATAAACTAAAATCTGATTTTAACATAATCCTATATACTATAACTAGTGACTCAACACATTTTTGAAATAGTATTTTAAATTCAGATTTTAATTTATATTCATGGCGTTTCGAAATTGCACTTACACTTGAGTACACTTAGATTACATTTACATTATCTTACATTTATCTTCATAACCACCCGTTTTTAGTATATTAAGAACCAAATTAGTGCAAACGTAGAGCACTGTACATTCTGGAAGTGTACTTTTTGACCTGGGTATCCTATTTCTGCGTGTTTTCACCAACCGTGGTTTGTCCTTGTTTTGATGCTCCATCTTCGTCCATCCTTTCGTCTCTAGATTGAATATCCAGCCGTCACCTGAGGAGAAAGAAGAGTGACTGTAGTTTAGTTTTGAACCTGTACTCTTGTGTAAAGTTTAGTTTTGTGTGTGTCATACTCATGGGTCTGCAGTCCACGCTGAGTCCGCCGAACAGAAAGAGAGACGAGTCTGAGACGGCTGTCAGCGTGTGCCATGAGCGTCCCACCGGAGCCAACCCCAACACAACACTAAAAACACCAGACCAGATCACACACACACACACACCTAACACTCCAGAGCAGTTCAGACTTTCAGACACAGACAGGACTTACATTTCTGACCACGTCCATGAATTTAAATCCAGACAAAACATGTCATTGGTTCTGGTTTCCTGCGCAGAGAGCAAACAAACTAAACATGACACCGATTCTGAAGAGAGATAGAAACACACTTCACAGTAGCTCTCACGTGATACAGGACTGTTTTAAATGTAAATGTTCTGTGATGTGCACAGATATACATGAGGAGTGCAAATCATCTTCATGAAAGCAGGAGAAATGTTCACCTTTATTCTTCCACCGCACACGTAGCCTTTGCTGCCGATCGTAGCGCTAGCGTGAGCCGCTCGCGGGGCCGGAGCTCGTCCCTGTCAATCATCCACAAACCCTTTTCAACACATACTCATTTAATATTGAAAAATGACGTTTGAAAGACTTACAAAGGTCTGCGGTTGGGTCCAGCTGCTTCTTTCTGGATCAAACTCATGGACTTCATTGTTCCATCCCCAGAAGATGTCCTCGGCCTGACGGGAGAAGAGCCACACTCATATAAAGCTGATTAGTTCTGCGTATTTACAGTGAACGCAAATTACCCATGATGCTTCATCCACAATGAAGCTCTTCGGGTCGTTGACTTCACTCAGCAGTTTGTGGCCATATCCACCGAAGTAGATGATTCTGTGAGGAGACACTAATATTACTGCATCAGTTCACACACACTCAGCAGCTGCTGAACTCGGGTGATATTAACCTTCCTTTATGAACCCAGCAGGAGAGTTTATCTCGCGGCGAGGGCAGCGATCCAGAACCACACCTCGCTCTCCTCCAGCTGAACTTCTCCTCCTGCAGATTGACGGAGTAATGCTGAAACGAGACACTCTGATGAAGTGTGTGTCTTTATGACGCACCTGAGCACAGTGAAGACTGAATAACGCTTTACTTCATTAGTCTGTCCATCATCACCGCAGCCGCCGAATATAAACAGCTCCTCGTTCACGATAGAGCCGCAGGAGCCGGACATCGCCGGAGGAATCTCACCAAACATGTCCCGCCGCTCCCTTCAAACACACACAAAAATAGGCTCTTCTCAAATATGACAATCAGGAATGGTTTTTATACCGTACAAACTGTACATGGCATTGCCCTACACCTAAACCTACCCCTTACAGGAAACAGCCTTTTGAATTACAGGGACACTGAAAATGTCTTCATATTGTAATACCTGTCATACCCATGTCATTATACAAATTTATGTCCTCATAAACCACATAAACTCGCGCACACACACACACACACACACTAAAACAGCTGCTTGTTGCCAGTCTCAGATCATTCTTACCATAGCCCACTCTCTAAGTCGTACAGCCAGAGCTCATCATTTGGAAGAAAAACCTCATGATCTGCCACCGACTGCAGAGAAATAGGATCACTTTTATCTGTTTAGTTTACAGCGCTGATGATAGAGGAAAGGGTTATTACAGTTTCTCAGCGGCTTACACACTTTTTCAGAACTTTGCCCATTTTTTTTTACTTTACACCCAAATCCAGGAATTACACGCAGAATGCCTCACAATATCTTCAAAATATCACAATCATTTGCCATATTATTCATTCCTGTGAGATTTTTCTGTTACATAAAGAATAGTGAGTTATGCTGTGAGAAAAGGCCGAGCATTAGTGTATGTTTTTGTAGATTTGGTGTGTTTCTGCTGTTAAACTGCGAGACTAGTACAAGATTTAGTTAGCAGCTGTAAACATGGTCTGTTAAATACTAAACACGGACTGGAACATAATAAAAGTGTTTCATGAAATACGTGAAATATGTATTTTTGTCCTGATTTTATTATAATTGTTGTTATGATTATGAATATGATTTGTTTACCACATAACCGCCCCAGACATACAGATACTGCCCGTCCGCCGCCGCCGTGTGTCCGCTCCTCTCCCGAGCCACCGGCTGCTCCTCACTCATCTCCATATCCGTGTCATAAACAGTGCTGATGATATTATTATTATTATGAGCTGACAGCAGCTCGTGTCACGCGCATAATAACGGGCGCGCGCAGCGTATGCGCACGAGAAAGCGCTTTTCTCTTCAATTTTATTTCATCGGTTTATTCTATGACAAACCTTCTTATAGGAAACTAAATCAATACGAACAAAAGACACTGTTAATATAGAGAAATCTAAACGTAGCCGTTGAGGTAAACAAGACTTTTATGTTGAAAGGTGTGTGAGATGTTTACAGAAGATGATGGAAAGGAAGCGGAAGCGCCTGTTTGGCGGGAGCAGTTGAAGATGGACGAGCGCAGAGTGAAGCAAAAAGTGAGCGCGGGGTTTAAGATGCGCGGATTAATCCTGCGTCCGTACGTGACTCTCTCTCTTTACTGTAGACGTGTGTGTTGTGACGGGCTCCTGTGTTTCCCGCGCAGAGATGGGTTTCCTCACGAGCGTTACTCTGTGTTCCAGGGAGTCCAGCCGCTTCCTGCTGCGGGTTCTGGAGTCCGTCACTGAAGCGGATCTGGAGGAGGTTCTTGAGCGGATCCTGGACGCTGTCGAGAAACAACCGCGTGAGGAGGATGTTGTTGTTGTTGTTGTTGTTGTTGTTGTTATGATGATTGTTGTTATAGTGGTGGTGGTGATGGAGGCTCTGTGTGTCAGTCTCGTCCAGTATGGTGGAGCTGTCGGTGGCGGAGGCGGCGGTGCAGGACTGCAGTCAGTCGTGTGATGAAACCATGTGAGAATCTCACTTATATCTGATCTGACACACACTGCTCTCCTGTCTCTGACATTCACCTTCTTTACTCACAGAGATCATGTCTTTAACATCATCGGAGCCTTTGACGTGCCTCGGTTCATCTTCAGCACAGAAAGAAAGAAATTCGTACCGTAAGAAAGTTCAGTTCCTATGAGTTATACTAGTGGTAACGATGATAATAGTGAAGCACGTGTGAGTGAAAGCATTAATGTCAACACGGGTGAGAAGCACTGAGGTGTGAGGTTTTAGGCGTTGTGTGTACTTGAAGATGTTAGGATCTTCAGGGATGTGAAGGGCTGATGAGTTTCTCTTCTCTTTCAGCATCAGCATGACGAATCATCCGGTCCCTAAACTCTGCGGTCAGTCCAGAGATAAAGCCGAGCTCTTCAGAGAGAGATACATTATCTTACAGCAGGCGAGTCGCTTGTGTTTTTAATGATCATAAATGATAGTAGATAGTTCCCAGATCTTAGCAGGTGTAGAAGTGAAGACCTGTGACAGCTGCTAACTTTTGTCTCTGATTAACACCTTTATCTGTAAGCTGACCCTAACGTGGACTTCAGCTGAAGTTAAACCTCAGTATCCTAAGTTCACCTAGCTATATAGGCAAACTGCCTTGTGAAATATGAATATATTGCATTTAGTGTTTAAAAATGCTTTGTTGCTAGATTGTTTCAAAAAACTTTGAATGGTCTTCCATCATTTACACATGGCTGGATGATTTTATATATAAACATTGTAAAAGTACACTTTCATAAAACAAAAATTAGCAAAAGAACGGCTTTACAAACAATTTACACACAAATCATTCTGCTTGTGTTTGGTGAATGAGGCAGTTCACAATCTTTATAATATCCTAATGCATCCTGGACGACGAGGCTTTTCACGAAGCGATGATCAGAAGCATAGAGACTCAGACGTTATTGGTTTTACAGAGAACACACCGGCACGAGCTCTTCACTCCTCCTGTGATTGGTTCAGCTCCAGATGAAGCAAGAAACAAATTCCAGGTGACCGTGAGCAAGCTCCGTGTGTAGAGTGTTCTGAGCGACTGAGGTGGCTGCTGGTGTGTTGATGATCTGTGACTGTGTTACAGCTGAAGACCGTGGAGGCTCTTCTGGGCAGCACAGCTAAAGTCGGAGAAGTGATCGTTCTCGGCATGATCACGCAGCTTAAAGAGGTATTCCCTCGCTCTCCACAGGCATCCTCATTTCAGTTCAGCTGCTTGTGGGTTAGTCAAGGGCTTGATGTGGGTCAGTTAACAGGGGTTTAGTCTGTGTTATTGACTTAAGTTAATGAATTGTGCAGTGAAAGTTAATAAAATCTCTATAAGTAATGTGTGTGTGTATATGAATTGTTTGATTGTTAGGTAGGGTTCAGTGGTGGCTGGACATTGGCAGAGATGTATCTGTAGTGTCTTTTCTAAAATCTCAGTTGATGTGATAGAGAAGTAGTGAACTTTGAGAGAAAGAAGACTCCAGGGTTTCTGTGTCTCTTGACTCTCTCTTTATTTCAGGGCAAGTTCTACCTCGAGGATCCCAGCGGGTCAGTGCAGCTAAACATGTCAAAGGCAATATCCTTGCAGTGTTTATCATGACACACGTGCTGCTGTCTCAGAAGGTTCTCCGTTTGTTTCTTAACGCTCTTCATACCAGTTTCACAGCGGCCTTTACACAGAGTCCTGCTTCGTTCTGGCTGAAGGTGAGTCTCTTTCTCTCTGCTCTTCAGCTCTTTCCCTGGATCATGGATCTCTGTAATCACATGATCTGTCTGCGTTCACAGGATGGTACGAGGACTCTGTGTTTCACGTCAACGCTTTTGGTTTCCCACCCACAGAGCCCTCTTCTTTCACCAGGTGTGCGTTAGCTTCTGTTGACACTGTCACTGGCATCGATCTGCATCCACATGGAGTTTTCTTGTCTGTGTCCAGGGCTTATTACGGCAATATAAACTTCTTTGGTGGGCCGTCCAGCACCACGGTCAAAGCCTCGGCCAAGCTGAAGCAGCTGGAGGAGGAGAACGAGGACGCCATGTTTGTGATCGTGTCAGACGTGTGGCTGGACAGTGTGGAGGTTCTGGAGAAGATCCAAACCATGTTCTCAGGTTGTAGTTCGTGCTCAAATGATATGGTGAACATCACTGTTAATATAGTCTCTGGTACCGTTAACTAAAATATGACATACGCATCTGATCTGAAAATCCTGTTTGCTCAGTCTATTGTCTGCCTCTCACATCTGCTTTATGGGTAGTATTTTCATCATTGATTATCGAAAAAGCGTTTGCAGTTAAATGCACTACTGTTTAGAATGGTAACTTCTAGTCATCATCACTAAGTGACTAGTTGACTATCCTGAGTAATAATAGTTGTGTAAATAAAAATTATCGTGCGCTGTGACGGCGAATGGGAACTGAATCTGCTATCTGTGTTTGGGTTTTGTCAGAAACATGTTAATGTCGGCAGGCTTCAACCAGGTCCTTGTGCTCGTTGTCTGTCTGTTTCTCCTCATGCATCTCTACTATATCAGTCTTTTCAGAAAAATAATGACTTGGAGCTTAACTGAATTTAAAGTTTGTCATCAGATGTACAGTATATCTCTTTATAATCTCATTTTTAAAGCATCAAATCCCATACCATAACAGTGTGTGTGTGTGTGTGTGTGATTGATTTCAGGCTACTCTGCCATGCCGCCCACCTGCTTCATCTTCTGTGGGAATTTCTCTTCGGCTCCGTACGGCAGAAACCAGCTCCGAACACTCAAAGGTTTGATGTCTCTTGAGTTCTGCTGCTGTTGTAAGATCATGTTTTGAAGCAAAACTAATCGTTCTCCATGCAACAATGTTGTTCGCAGAGTCTTTTAAAGCACTTGCTGATCTCATTTGTGAATATCCCAGCATTCACAGCAGGTGAGACCTCTTAATCGACTTGAATGCTTGAGACAGATTTGTTTTGTTGTGAGGTCACTTTCTTCACTGACTCCTCTGAAATGTGTTTTTGCAGCAGTCGTTTTGTGTTTGTTCCTGGACCAGAAGACCCCGGGCCCGGCACTGTATTACCCAGGTATACCGTTCGGAGCAGTGTTTCAGTCACTTCTGGAACCGTCTTCATTCACATCTCTGTATCAGTATCCAAGCTGTTTCTGTTCCAGACCTCCACTGGCTGAGCACATCACAGAGGAGTTCAGACAGCGCGTTCCCTTCTCCGTCTTCACAACCAACCCCTGCAGGTGTGTGTGTGTGTGTGTGTGTGTGTGTGAGAGTGTGAGAGGAGTCCGCTCAGTGTGCTCACTGTGGCTTGTGTTCAGGATTCAGTACTGCAGTCAGGAGATGGTGGTGATTCGAGAAGACCTCGTTAATAAGATGTGCAGAAACTGTGTTCGACTGCCAAGCAGCAACCTGGATATTTCTTCTCACGTGAGGCAGAGCTTTATATATATATGTGTGTGTGTGTGTGTGTGTGTGTGAGAGAGAGAGAGAGGGGTTTTTAGTCATGAGCTGTTGTATTGATTCATTTTGAGTAAGCAGTTGGTTACTTTGACCAGAATCAAGTGACTGGATCAATAAAAAAAAGTTAATAGTAAATAACAAATTAATGTTTAAGTAATGTTTTTGTGGATACATGGGTGGTGATAGATTAATTAAATACTAATATGGAAAGTCTATTTTTATTTTGAGCTTTATGTTATTCAGAAAGTCTGACCTGCCTGAGATTGACCAAAACAGTCTGCAGAATTCAAGACCTAAGCTAACCCTGGCAGAGAATGACTGTAACTGTCCTTTCTGTCTGTGATTTCCAGACACATGTTTATTAGATCAAATATACGTGTAGTTGAGGTATGAACGTGTCCTGCGGTGTAACAACAACCTCTAACACTGAAGATAAACCTCTCAAGGTATTTGTAACTCAAAGAATGAAGGTACATTTTCCTTCTTCTTTTTTTTTCTCCTGTCACACCGTAGGACATTTTTACTTCTCAACTACCCACTGATCATCATCTGGTTTATCTGCTGCGTCTGCCTGAACGGGTCACGTCCGTGTCACTTGTGCTTAAAGTTTTTCTTAGATGTTCATATATTTGTAATCTAGGAAGAATATGAGCTGTCTTTCTAAGATCGCTGCTGTCTGAATTGCTGATGTACCGTACGTGTTTGGCTCATTTTCTGTTCGTTCTACAGTTTGTGAAAACCATCCTGTCTCAGGGTCACCTGACGCCGCTGCCGCTCTACGTGTGTCCGGTTTACTGGCCGTATGATCACGCTCTACGAGTTTATCCTGTTCCTGACGTCATCGTCTTCGCTGACAAATACGACCCGTTCAACGTCTGCAACACAGACTGTCTGTGCATCAACCCGGTACTGCACCGTATTCATATGCAGATGAGATGTGTGTGTGTGTCTGTGTGTGTGTGTGTCTGTCGTCTGATCATTCAGTGAGTTAGAGCTGAAATCTTACACTTGCAGGGCTCTTTCCCGAGAAGCGGGTTCTCTTTTAAGGTTTACTATCCGTCCAATAGAACGGTGGAGGACAGGTATGATTATTAATAATGCACCTATATTTATATATCTAAAGACTCTGCTTTGAGAATAATGCCTCGTATTTCTCATTGTTCACTTTACAGCAAGCTGCAGGGGCTTTAATCAACTGGAGCATCATTAGCCTCGTGGGGTTTTTTTGTGTGTGTGTTCTTTTAAATTTGTTGTTTTTGTCATTTCTATTCCAATCTTTAAAAATGTAGATTTCTTTTTAGATTTAATTTCATATTGTAATTTTTCATTTGTTTGTTTTGATGCACTTTTAAAGTAAAATAAATATGTGTCTAAAGCAGATGTTGTGGGATTCATTATATCCGTTATATCTGTGCAGCTGTGGATCATATCTTAGTTCGGTGTGCTATATCTAGTATAGAAGAAAACCTTGGAAGCTGCTAAATATTTTTCATTGTGAATCCTTAAATCTGGATAAATAGATTGTGCCCTATTATTTTTTAATCAGCTATTTATAGGCATTTTCAGGTAGTCTAAAATGATTAATAGATCAGTAACAGTACCGGTGTGGATCTCACTGTTTGTGCATGACTTGTTGTTTTTCTGCTGCTCATGACAAATGAACACACCAATCATTCTTATCAGACATATCGATGACTAAAACAATGCTCTTATCCCTATAAAAGCAGAAACGGGGAATTGTGCAAGAGTTTAAAGGTTAATTGTCACGTGCTTTGGGCGTGAAGAGAATGTCACAGCCTACTTAATATTCATGAGCCACACCTTCACTGCAGTTATTTCTCCACTTCATACCGACTTTTCTCTTCAGACATCTTCAGTCTTTAGCTGGAAAGTCGTCTTAATCTGATTTACTGAGTCGCCGAACCACCAAGTTTTTTTTAGAAACAGTAAGTATTGTTTCCTTTTTACTTTCGCTTTGTAAAAGAGCAAAAGTGGTGGTCGAAGCGATGTTTGTACTGAACTTATTTAGTCATTCCTTGTGTGTCTGTAGTCAAAAACTGAGTTTTGTGTCGTGAGAGTGTTTAATGCAGGGCTGGGCGCTCGTGTAAACGCCCATGATGGCGTTATTGTGAAGAATAGACCGCTCCGATCACCTTTTTAATCGTGTTTATTCTCTAGATTGAAAATCAGTGTGTTGAGAGTTTAGTAGAAGCCCTCTTTGAAATATGTATTTTGTCAGACATTGAGTAATGACAAATGAAGAAAACTCGTTTAACTGGAAAGTCTGTCACCAACAGAACACAGTTTCGCACGACCTCATCGCTGAAACAGAAAATGAAGGACAGGAATGGACTGCTCGTGTTTGCACTGTTGTGTTTCCGTGTTTAGGTTCGAGCATCTCTGTGCACGCGGATGCAGTCACGTATTTGTTTATGCGGTGACATACTTCCGCTTTCAGGTCGCCCCGCATGTGATGGAACCTAAGAGTATAGGTGCGGTCGGCTTCATTCACCGCCGCAAGACACCGCCTTACTAAACAATGCATTCTTCAAAGATCATTTGTCCGACTTTGATCACATGTGCCATCAAAGTACCGCGAGAGCAGTCGCTCATTTTTATGTCGTTTTATTGAAGAACATGTAAACAACATTATTACAAAAAACAGAAGCTCCAAAGATGCTTAAAGAACAAAAGGAAGACATTCACAAGACGCCAAAAACCGATTCGTAATAACTTTTACATTCTTCTCAGTTTTAAGAGACTTCATCAAAAGGGTGAGCTCGTTAGAGAAAATCTTATATAAAGGAGATTTCGACAATCTACATTTATGAATGAACATTTTGCCATTCAGGATGATACAATTGACAAAATTGTGAATATTTTCATCATCATTTTCAAAATAACAAATCATTTCCTTTACATTCAGTGTTATCATTTGATTAATTTTAACTGAAAACACAGAAAAACAGTCTTTCCCAAAGGATTGTACTTTCTGACAATCAACAAACAAATGACATAAAGATTCCTCACAGCTGTTACAAAAAGAACATTATTTCCCAATATCCATAAAGTTAGAGAGCAGCATATTGGTTGGGTATATCTTCAAATTAATTTCTCTTACCTTATTTGCAATACAAAACTTATAGTGAAGCAGCCATGCTTTTCTCCAATGAACATCCCTAAGGATGGAATTCCAAAAACATTCCCTCTTGGTATAACTCTCTTTTGTTCATTAAAAATCATTGTTAGTACATTTGTTATCAAATACATTTTTACCATTTATAAGGAAATTACAATCTTTATTGTCAACTTTATAATAAGTCAAGTGGCTGCGCAATAAATTAATAAGCCCGGAGGGAATAGCTTTGATTACTAAAGAAAACTCTTTACATTTTATTGGAAAGGTAAACTTAAACAAAAAAGAATCATAAAAATAAATTCTTAAAGATGAATCAATAAAATCACTCAAGTACATTAACCCATGGTCCAACCAATTCTCCGAAAACAAACTTCGTTCAATTCAATCAATTCGTTATTCCAAATTTTCATTCTGTGAGGGGAAAAATTATGCACAGAGCACAATTTCCAAGCCAAGAGTGCTTGCTCATGGAATTTAGACAACTTTATGGGTAATTTAGAAGGTAAAAAATTACAGGTTAGGGTTAGAAAATTAAGACCTCCCACCATCTTAAAAATATTTTGTGGAATAAAAAAAATATTGAATCAGGATCAATCACACACTTTTTAATCCAAATAATTTTGAAAGTATTACTCATGTCTGTATAATCAGGCATTTCAAAACGTCCTTCAGATTTCTTCCCAGCTGGTACATTTTTTTTAAGATGGTGGTGTTTATTCTTCCAACAAAGGTTAACCAATAATCTATTCATTTCTTTACAAGTACAATCCTGAACAAATAAAGACAGACCAGGAAAAATGAATCTAGATAAACCTTCTGCCTTTGTTAACAAGATTCTGCCTCACATAGATAAATCTCTTCTTAACCAATTGTCGAAAATCATTTTTGTTTTTCTTAATCTTGTTAGAATTAAGTTGCTGCCTAACTGACACGTTTTTGGATTTATAAATTCCTCAGTATTAAATAGATTCTTTTACTGGAATTTTAAACATTTCTTGTTCAGAAGAATCATGCACTGGAAGAATTTCACATTTAGTAATATTTAGCTGGAGACCTGAGGCATCAGAAAAAGTTTAAACTAATTTGATTGCAGTCTTAATTTGATTCTTATCTTTCAGAAATAAAGTTGTATCATCAGCCAATTGTGATATTTTTATTTCTCTATTAAATGATGTTATACCGTGTAAGTTTGGATTTTTTACACTTATTGCTAATAGTTCCACAACGATCAGAGACAAAAATTGGGAAATAGGGCAACCCTGCCTTACACCTCTATTAATGGGGAATCTTCTAGAAGTATTATTCTGTAATATAACAGAGCTATTAATACCTCCGTAAAACATTTTAACAGTCTGAATGAAATTATTTCCAAAAACAAAAGTATGTAAACCCTGTAATAAAAATAGGTGATCAATTGTGTCAAAAGCCTTAAAAAAATCAAGAAACCAAATGAGTGCATCCGAATTAACAAAGCCATTGTAGTCTAATAAATCCAATATAAGTCTAATATTTAAACTAATATGACGATTTGCCATAAAACCAGTTTGAGATTCACCAATTATGTTACTTAGACCACTTTTTAGTCTAGTGGCATAAACTAAGGTTAAATTGTTATAATCAACATTTAATAACGTTATTGGTCTCCAATTGTCAATAATTAAGGGGTCTTTATCTGGTTTTAAAATTAAACTGATAACACCTTGTTTCCTTGTTACACTCATTTCTTTCTGTTCTAAACATTCTTTATACGTACGATATAAAGGATTTTCTATCAGATCCCAAAAAGCACGATAAAATTCAATGGTTAACCCGTCTGATCCAGGGGCTTTTCCTTTTTTCATAGAAAAAAGAGCCTTATGTATCTCAGCTTTGGAAATATCATCATCACAATAGTCTTTATAATCATTAGAAACTGCTGGAACAAAACGTTTTACTGATTGTAAAAACTCACTTTTTTTCCCATTGTCAGAATGGGAATATCACCTATAATTACATATCCGTCCTTGAATTTCTTTTTTATATCTGTTATTATATCACAAATCTTCTTAATTTTATTCTAAATTGTGTGCTTTAACATTAAACCCATAGACATTACAACATATTCAAGTGGAATTGTCTAGTTTAACAGTCAATATAATCCATCTTCCATTATCTGAACAAATAATTTCCAAAACGTTGCCTTTGAATTTGTTAAAGAAAATTGTGACACCTACAGAGTGATTGGATCCATGACTAAAAACAACATAATCTCCCCATTGAGATTTATAAAAATTGGAGTCAGTCTCACAAGAATGAGTCTCTAGAAAAAAAAGAACTTGAGCTTCCGTATGTCTTCCAAAAAGAAATATAGCTTTTCTTTTAACAGCGTTGCGAATGCCTCGAATATTTAAAGAAATTAATTTGAATTGACCAAACTTGTAATCCACCGTTACGAAAAATAATCAATTAAACCAATATCAAGAAACAAATACCTTTGGAGAAGGTAAAAATTGAGAAAAACATGCGTCTATCAAAACACTTGCGTTGGCCCTGATATGTATCCATAACCGCAGACAGCCACCGTCCGCTCAGGTAATGTCACGGACACTAATGCGCACCCCTTCAATGAAGGCAATTCCTCCTCGAAAGCCGGCCTTCTTGTCCTCTTCTGGGGCGACCATCACCTCTTTTATGTCCCAGTCTATGAACTGAATCCACAACATCTGGAACTTTGTGCGCAATCTTTTGAGACACTTTGGAAAGGATCCTGATAACAATATCAGGATATAACAATATGATAACAATATGTGTGTTACTCTCCTTGTCTGGACCACTTTCCTTTACCCCGTAAATCCTGAGATTTAAGATTTAAGGGGAAGAAAATATTGAAAAACACCAAACTTAACATGCTGTTATAATATTGTGGTGGAATTGCATCAATGCTACGTTTCAGATGAGAAATTGCGCTGCTTAGTAATCTGATATTACAGCCAGTGACACCTTATGGTGGAGAACACTTTACCCTGATCTATCAGATCTTGCAGAAACACAGCCATATACATTCATAAAGTGACCAAGTGAACACAGCCCTAGAATTCTGGATAGTTCTGATAACACTGGCTGACCTGCCGCGTTCATATTTGGTGACTCACTGGCTAAAATAGTGCCAGGCGTTCTGGGTGCGGATGAAAAATCTGCCTGTGACAGCAGATCTCCGCGCAGCAGCGGGCACCTTGGCTCTGAGGACAGCGCATGGATGATCTCCACCAGACAATATTTCTCTGGCCATCGCAGAGCTACTAGTATCATTCTCAGTCCAATATCAACGCTATCTGTGGGACTGTGGTTTGAGAGCTCCCTGTCTATTTATGTAAGCCACAACTGTAGTGTTGTCCATTCTCACTAAAACATGATGTCCGGCCAGCTTTTCCAAGCAGTTTATGTGAGAGGAGCTCAGATGGGGACCCCATCTGTAGTTCACTGCCCTGTCCTCATAAATGCCCCCCCTGCCGGATAATGTCGCATCCATTGTTATGATCTTCCTGGCCTGGGCAATGTCAGAATGAGCTTTGTGCTGCTCATGTACCCATGTTCCTTTTATTTGTTTTGAGCTGTGCAGTAAAAGCTGACCTGTTTTCACAGAGCGTCATCATGGTGAACTGCTGTGGTCTTGTGTCTGAAAAAAATGAACCAGGTATAAACATCTCTTCATATAATCAAAGCTTTATGTCATATTATTTACATTTCTTGCCTGATTTTCATATGAGCAGGTGTGTGTTTTGAAGGGACATTGAGATGTTTGTGTGTCTCTCTCAGTTCCTCTGAAGAGCATCTCTGTGGAGCTGGAGATCAAGGATCACGTGGCGTCTGTCCACTCCAGTCTACAGTATGTGAATGAAGAGGATCGTCCTCTGGAGGCCGTGTTCGTCTTCCCGCTGCCCGCCGAGGCCGCCGTCTGCCACTTCAGCGCCAAGATTGGAGATCAGGAGATCGTGGCCGAGGTTCAGGACAAGCAGAGTGTGAGTCCAAGCGCCAGGAGCTGCTGCTGTCTCTGATAGTGTCTGATGGTGTTGAATTTGTGGATGTGTTTGTCTCCTGCAGGCGCGGGATCAGTACGATGATGCTGTGAGCTCGGGGCAGCAGGCGTTTCTGCTGGAGGAGAGTGGAGAGAGTTCAGATGTGTTCAGACTGAGTGTGGGCTGCTTGTCTCCGGGTCAGAATGCCTCCATCACCATCATCTACATCATCGAGCTCAGCGTCCAGGCCGATGAAGCGCTGCGCTTCTGTCTGCCCGCCGTACTCAACCCCAGATACACACCAGCAGGTGATCTTAACCTGATGAAGACCTCCAGATCATCATCCAGGCCACGACATCTGTAGTGTTCTCTAGCATGCTGCTGGGATTATTAATGTTAGAAAACATTTTGTTCATGTTCTGAGAAATACATTTATTCATGAAAGATGGTTTAAATTGATCAAAAGTGACAGTAAAGATACTGATGTTGTTACAGAAGATTTCTATTTTAAATAAGTGCTCTTCTTTTGAACTTTTTATGAAACAAATAATCCTGAAAAATGTATTGCAGTTTGCTCAAATTGAAAATCATAATTATTGCAGACATGAATCACTAGCTCAGGGTTCACAGGACATGTGGCTTCATGAGTAAGGAGAACTGCACAGATGTGGTGTGTTTTGATGAATTTGACATTAGGTGTGTGTCGTGCAGCGGTTTGTGATCAGCAGTCTGAACAGTCAAGCAACTGTCAACCAATCAGCTGTGCCCTAAATCAACCTGATGGTCACTTCCGGTCAGAAATGGCTCTAGATTGCTCAAGAGTTGTGAAGTATCTTTGTCTGTGTTCCTCTCAGCTTCAGCAGCTGGTGTTCCAGAGGTTTTCTCGGCATCAGTTATTCCTTACACTCTGTCTCTGAGTGTTGAAGTGAGATCTTCAGACCGCGTCTCCAGACTGGAGTCCAACTGCCCTCTGGAGCCTCTGCAGTTCCTCGACGCGCAACGCACACATGCCACGGTACTCTGTGTGTGAGAGAGAGAACTGAGATTGTGTGTGTGTGTACTTGTTTGACTATACTTGTAAGGTCCAAATGCCCTTTCTTATTTAGTAAAAGATCATTACCCACTAGTGAGGAGATCTGTCTGGTCCTCACAAGATAAAAAGGTTCATTAATCAGTCAGAAGTAGTTTTGATGTAGATCTAGTGTCCTGCTCATGTTTCTGTGAAGGGTAGGATAGAAAATATACTTCACCTGATAGAAAATCAATGGAAGTCTATGCAGTGTCCCCGCTAAGATAGCAAAACAAACATGTGTGTACAGTTTTTATGCATTTAACTTCACAATTACAAGAAGTGTGTGTGTGTGTGTAGGTGAATCTGAGTGCTGGTCACCGGTTTGATAAGGATGTGGAGCTGTTTGTGTATTATGAGAATTCCCATCAGCCCTCAGCTGTGGTGGAGGCAGGATCGTCTGCGGCTCAGTCAGGTACATCTCTGAACAACCAGCGCAAATATTACTCAAACATGCTAGATATTGGCATTTTCCACTGCACAGTACCTGGTACCTGAGGTTCCAAGCGTACCGTACAGTTACCAAAACATGATGTGTGCACTCTGCTAAACACTGATTGGCCAGAGAGAATCATCACTACCTGCGTCATTGAACTTGTGTGAGACGCACACTGACCCACCAGATTGAACTCAGCACAGCCAGTAATAGAACGAACGCAACTGTTTTGAACGAGCACACCTAACATGTTTTGTGGTTAGATTCGCAAGTACAGAAGCTCTTTTCGCTGATAGCCGAGGGGCAGGCAAGAGTTTGATGGAGCGACACAGAATGAAAGCGGTCTACAACACATCTACATCTACAATAAAATGTTTTGTTTTAGAAGATTGTGCGCTGATCTGTGATGTTTAGGTTGTCTCTCTGTTTCAGGATCCTTGATGGCTGACCCAGCGCTCATGATCAGCTTGTACCCAGAGTTCCCTGTGGATGTGATGTCATCACTGGCGTCTCAGGGCGAGTTCATTTTTGTGGTCGACAGATCAGGCAGTATGGACTGCAGGATGCATGATGGGAATGACGCACAGATGCGTATCGAAAGCGCAAGGGTACGATCGAAGATGCCAGATGCGACTGGTTTATTGAGTTGTGTCACTGAACTCATCTGAACTCATCTCTCTCTTCAGGACACACTCCTGCTGCTGCTGAAGAGTTTGCCCATGGGATGCTACTTCAACATCTATGGATTCGGGTCTCACTTCGAGTCCTTCTTCCCGTCAGTGATTAGATGCTAGTTATTCTTCAGGAGTGATTTGGTGTGGCTCAGCAGTGGTTTTTAAATGGACTGGTGTGTGTTGTTGCAGTCAGAGTGTGGTGTACAGCGAGGACACGATGGAACAGGCTCTGAAGAGAGTGAAGAGCATGAGTGCAGACATGGGCGGCACTGAGATCCTGCAGCCGCTGAAACACATCTACAGTCAGCCCTGTTACCCAGATCACCCTCGACAGGTACAGCATGAGCAGCTCATCCTCACCTTTACAGATCCCAGACCACAGGTCACTTACTCCTCCTCTTCGGCTCTTTCAGCTCTTCATCTTCACTGATGGAGAGGTGTGGAACACTAAGGAGGTGCTGGATCTGGTCAAGGGTCATGTTTACTCTCACAGGTGAGTCATTCCTGGTCTCTGGGAACATTTAAAAAAAATAAATTAAAGTATGCGTTTTTAGCATTCTACCAAAATAGTGACATGTTTTACTATATGGAGCACATACAAGCTCAGTGAAAGAATAATTATGGGTAGATTGTTCAGACAAGCTCTGTGAATGTATTCCACCCTGTTAGGGGCATGTACATAGTTATTACAAAATTTTAATAATGTAAATATTAAACAGTAATGAGCTGTTAATAAGATGGTATGTCCTTTGTGCCATGATGGTATTTTTTTATTTTTTAAACAAAAACAAAACCATTATTAATGAATAGAATATGTTTTGATTATTAACAACAGGTACTTTTTTGTGCCCGTTGACAAAAAACAGGAGGGTAATATAAAAATAATATAAAAATCTTGCTCAAAAACATATATCTGAAATGTGTGGAACTGCACCTGTATAATGTTGTTTTAAATTAATACAAAAAAATAAAATCCAGATTTCCTTTGGGGGAGGGACATCTATTTAATTTAAGATGTTATTGAACTCATTTTAGACTGTGCTCATGAGGTTACCCAACAAATATTTTTTTTCATAATATTTACTGCTCGTCCTAGTTGGGTGGTATGTGTATATATGTTTGTGTGTGTATTTTATTTATATATTTAAAACCAGAACCAAATGCACATAAACACACACACACACTATAAGTTATTTGCCCAATCTGACATGTGCTTAATAATTAAGCCTGGTTTCTCCCAGGTTTTTTTTTTCTCACACGAATGGGGTTTTGGTTCATTTCTAGTGATTGTCGTCGTCTTACTACAGAGACCGTCTCTGCATTTGATAAATAAAGTTTAATTCTCGTCATTATACATTA
>JAUYWG010000201.1:0-12320 GCA_034779775.1 Enteromius afrohamiltoni | reverse complement strand
AAACTATATAAAAAAAAAAAAATATATATATATATATATATATATATATATATTTAATATATATAGTGTGTGAATCATCGTAATTATTTTCTAGTTTCTTGCAAGATACTTTTCTTTTCCCACGTGAGTCAGTCCATGTCAGCCGTGCTCTTTATTCAATCAGGTGTGACCTCACCATTTCAACCAATCATAACCTAAATCCTGCTCCCAAGCAGGTTTACTCTTATGGACCTGTTGCTATGACAGCAAGTCCCGGATGAGCGTTGAAGTACCAAACGATCCAAGATCAGGACAAATCCACAACAATCAAATCTAGCTAACTGAGTTAGTGCGGTATGAAGAACAGAATCCTGGGAGCTTCATGGTTCTGCACAGTATTTTATATATGCATAACAAAATATTATTTTAAAAACATTGTAAATCTTACTGATCTAAACGTTTTGAGCGTGTGTGTGTGTTGGAAGCATGTGTGTAGAAAAATTAATTTTGCAATGCAATATTCAAAATGCAATGTATTTCTTAGTCTCAAGTCTAATTTATTTATATAGCCCTTTATGCTGCTACGAAGACCAAAGGACTGAACATCCAAGAAATTATAAAATACATAACATACATGAAATACAATGGCAAAGTCTAGAATTAAAAGCCCCTTTGGATATGAGGAAAACCATTTTAAAACCATCCCTCTCAGCCCCACTACATGTTCCAAGCGATCAATAAGAATATTGTGATCGATTAAATCTAAAGCTGCATATTTGTAGCAAAATTCAGTGTGGCTTTGAAAATGCATTCCAAGCTGACCACGCCCAACCTCCGTCAATCATTGCTTCGAGGAAACATAGCGGCTGGAGATATGAAGTGGAGTGTGAAGTGAGAAACCGTGGTGTTTTAGAAGATTTGTACGTGTATGTAGGTGACAGAACTAGATCAATATCAGAGCGTTTTGCAGAATTAACAGACCGCGGTCACGTGAGCCGCCACATTCTGTGCACGTCTATTTGTGGTATTACGGTACGGACAAAAAGCTGACAAAGATATATCTTTCAACAAGCATATTAATATTGGACATTATAAAATGTGTCACAATGGGACCACTGAGAGAGCCCTTGAAGTTTGTTCTTTTAAGGTTGTAGAAGCATTGCCTTGATGCAATGATTGACGGAGGGTGGGCGTGGTCAGCTCGGAATGCTTTTTCAAAGCCACACTGAATTTTGCTACAAATATCCTGCACCGTCATGATGAAAATGCAATAGTAAGTGTCCTAACTGGTAGTTCAAATGCTTTTAGGACAAATAACATTTAAATGATAATTTTGCTACTTTTTCTACTTGGACAAGTTACACACATAAGATCAATTTGGGTTATTCGTTTTCATTTTGCAACTTATACAGCATTAAAATTAATATGCAATTTACATATTAAAATTACTGTTGTAAATGGCAAATGTAAATAATATTATTTCATTTTAATTTATCTTCTGCACCAAACTTTGTGCATGTGGGGTAATGTAAATGTACATTTAAATAAGAAATAAATTGCTATTTTGAATATTGCATTGCAAATTGAATTTTGCTACATATATGCTTCCATAGTGTGTGTGTGTATGTATATAATTTTAGGTTATTTTTTTAATGTTTTAAAAGAAGGCTCTTCTGCTTACCAAGGCTTCACTTATTTGATCAAAATACATAAAAAACAGTAGAATTGTGAAAACGTTGTTACAATTAAAAATCACAGTTTTCTATTTGAATACTTTTTAAACTGCAATTTATTTCTGTTGGCAAATCTAAATTTTCAGCATCATTACTCTACTCTATCTTTATTAAATAAAATAGTCTAGTCACTTTTATTTCTGTAGCTCTTTTAACAACACAGATTGTAGCAAAGCACTGAACATTATCAAGTAGAAGAACAGAGTGATGGTAATGTATAATGATGAGATTAAACTTTCATGTGAGACGCTGGTCTTGTGTCTTCAGGTGCTTCTCCTTCGGGATCGGTGAGGGCGCGAGTACGGCTCTCATCACAGGAATGGCCAGAGAAGGTTCTGGACATGCTCAGTTTATCACAGGAACGGACCGCATGCAGCCCAAAGTAAGATCTGCTGCAGAAAAGGACTGGACGGAGTCAGTGTAAGAGGTTGAGCATGTTTATATACAAGCCTCTCTTCTCCGTCAGGTTATGCAGTCGCTCAGGTTTGCTCTCCAGCCGGCAGTGGATCATATCTCTGTAGACTGGACTGTCCCCGAGGGTGTGACGGTGGACATGCTGTCCCCACCCATAAATACTCTTTTCCAGGGTCAGAGGGCACTCATCTACGCTCAGATTAAAGGACAGGTCAGAGCTTTGCATGATTTCATCTAATGCTGCATTCATTTGTTTAAACCAAGGGTTCAGCAATCACCAGCCTGTAGGCCTAATCTGACATGCTTTTCATCATTTATTGGCTTTGTGATGTAAGAAAAATGGCTTTGTCCTAACTGTTAAATATCACGCAACCCAAAACCAATTATCTTATGTTTAATCACTAGAGACGTCAGAGCCAGCAGCAAATATCAGAGGGACTAGCTGAGGTTGAGGCTGCTCAGAGCGGATACATGAGCACTGAGCGCCCGGTGATAACCTGGAGCGACGAAATCAGCTTATTAAATAGACACTATCTTAGGATAAACCACAGATTTGAGTTTTAAACAACTACATTCTCTCCTGAAAAGCTCTTTCAACTACACTTTGACACTATAACAGTAATATTTTAAAAATAAGCAGGTTTTTGGGCAATGACGTTTCACAAGTGCACTAGAATAGAAAATAATGCATGTTGAGAAATTATTATTGTCTGTGTGAAAATTATAAAAATTATAAGATATGCTGTTATATATTTTTTGTTTGTGCACTTAGAGACAGCAGAGAGGAACGAGTGAAGGTGATCTGCTTTTATCACACAGAAGTTATTATTCTAGTTAGCCAATCAACGTTCTGTAGTGAGTTTAGCTCCAACCTTTTAGTACTCTTTGTTGTGCTAGGTACCCAGGAGAGGACCAAAAAAGTGGTGGGATGCAGTTCGCTATTTTGTCACCATTCGCAATAGAAATGGACATCCTTGCGCAGGGTTAGGCAATCCAAACATTTACCAATCATTCATCAACCTCAAATATGGTGTATCATGTAAATATGTTTGTAGTAGCAGCTTAACACGGCCTGTCTCACTCTTAGTACAGAGTGTGGAAGCTGTTAGTATGCTACTGCATGACATTGACTCCTGATAACAGCAGACACACACTGTTCCCTCCACTAATAGTGGCACCCTTGGTAAATATGAGCAAAGGTGTCTGGGAAAATAAATCTTTTGATCTTTCATTAAAAAAAAATCACATTTATAATTCTTTGGGACATTTTCATGCTCCTAGTCTCCCTGGTGTGCTAACAAACTTAAATATGAATGGGAATATACTTCAGAGATATTTTATTTATAAGAATTTCCTGGGGTGCCAATAATTGTAGCTAACATGCATTAGTTAGAATATTGTGAATTTTTTAAAATGAAAGATCAAAAGGGTAAACAATGGAGATGTATTTTCTTTGTTCAGATTTACAGAGGGTGCCAATATCAGAGTGGAGGGTACTGTATAAGAATAAGATAAGATCATTTAAAAATAAAGGGTTTACTTTTATCTGTGTAAACTCAAACATTGTGCTTGAAAACAAAGTAAAAACAAGTAAAAAATACTTTTAGATTTATGGGAAAGATTGAAAAGTTTACTTTAAAAGTTCAAAGTGGAGTAATCCTATTGCTGTACTGCATCTTTACAGCTTATTCACTACAAAAAACACTAGTTAAAATTGTAATGTTTCTGCAGAATAGGATATATATTAAAGTTGCATTATTGTTTAGTTGTCCAGTATTTAGTCAATTAAATTAAACGACAAATGACTTAAATGAACGAACAGTAGTCAACTAGAAAAATAGTTTGGTGAGGACAGCCCTAGATAAATTATATTTTTTCACATGTAAAACAGAGTTTGTTAGGTTTTTGTGACATTATGGCTGAAATGAGGAAATATAATCTCTGTCAATAATTGGATCCAATAGAATCTCAGGATTCTGTTATCACAGAATTTAACACCAAATTAAACAAACTTCACAATCTTTAGAGAAGTTTCTTTAGTTTTCTGTCGCTGCAGATTATGTGGCCGGATGTGTCACACGATGTCCTTTACCAGATGGAATTCCCATACACCACAATATCATTATGAAAAATAATGCTCATTCATTTTGTTATGTTTATAGATTTGTTTTCTTTGTAGATTGTGTATTTTTCAAAGTTGTGCTACTGTTGTATTTGAGATTCTTTTTTTTATATTATTTATAAATCGTTATGAACCATGTAAAGCCTGAAGTAATTAAATAAGCCATACTACTTGTTTAACCTTCTTGAGCTCAGAAAAGTATCAGTATTGGTAGAAGAATGTTGTCTATGGTATATTTGTATATATTTCAGTCTTTAGGAACTGTTTGTTATATGACAAAAACAAATGTGAAGACAGATTGCTCGCTGTTGGAATTACCGCATCATAATTATTTTAGACACTTAGACACAAGTGATGACTAAATTAATTTAACTAACTAGTTTTAGAACCCTGTAAATTTCTTAAACATCAAAAATGCTACTTTCTTTTCCTCTCTCATCACAGAGTTCAGGAAAGACTGAAGGAGCTGTAACTGTGAAATACAGGCTGAAAGATCAACCGGTGACTAACCAGCTTCAGTTTACTCTTAAACCAACTGAGGACACAGGGTAAACACACACACACATCAGTTTATTAGACAGAATCTTCAGTCTCAGAGGGATGCTGATTTCTTCAGATCAGAATAATAAAAACATTTGTTTGTGAAATTGAATGGTGTAAAGTATTATTTTGCATTAGAATGTAGTCTAGTAAAAGTTTACCTTAAAAATAATAATAAACAAAAACTTTGATAAAGTACTAATATTTTGGTAATGCATCTAGTACAGTAATGAAAGGAATACGCCGCCATTAGACCTTTAGCTTTAATAGAAAATTCTGTTAAAATTAATGAAGCTCTCTAAAGTACACAATGAATGTCTTATTCACATTGCGTCTGGATTTAGGTACTTATGATGAGAGGATTCATGAACGTGCAGAACTGTGCTTGATAAATACCCCCCCACCACAAAGAAGAGTGGGATGAAATGACCCAAAATCCATGCTTGTGTTCACAGTAGTGACACTATCAGACTCTGACAGTGAAGATGTGTCTGCTGCAGGCTGACGATCCACCGGCTGGCGGCCCGCTCTGTGATCCGCTCTCTGGAGCTGGAGGAACGGGCCGGAGGAGCAGACACGGAGAACATCAGGAGCAGAGTCGTGGAGCTCAGCGTTCAGGCCCGAGTCAGCAGCACTCATACCGCCTTCATCGCCGTCAATAAAGACAACAAACAGACTGTGAAAGGAGCACTGCTGCAGAGGAGAGTACCTACACGACGTGAGTGTGTATGAGAGCGTGTGCGGGTTTATGTGGTTAATTTACAAATTTCTAGAATGACATGGGTATGACAGGAATTACAATATGAAGGTGTTTTATGAGAACTTTTCAGTGTCCCTGTAATTCAAAAGACTTAAAAAACATACTAAAGTGTTTTTTTTTAAAATCTAAAAATGCACACAGGTGTAGGGTCAGTGTAGGACAATACCACATACAGTCTGCACAGTAGAAGAGACCCCTTAAACCACAAAAAACAATGTGTGTGTGTTCAGGCATTTGTGGTTTACGAGGACACAAATGTGTATAATGACATGGGTACCATGACGCAACATGGTTTATCACAAAAAGCGTAAAACAAAAAGCTGAAAACACATACTAAACAGTGTTTTATGAAATTCTAAAAGTGTCTGTAGTTTCCTGCAAGGGGTAGGTTTACATACAGTCTGTACAGTAGAAACACATTACACCTATGGAGAGCACCCATAAACCACTAATGCAAGTAAGTGTTTGAGAGTGTGTTTGAAGTATGATTTCATTAGTTTTCTCTTGACGTAGTACTACACACACACACACACACACACACATATATACATATATTTATATATATATAATAATTTGGTTTACTGTCATCATCATTTGACATTCATTTCTTTATTAGATATGATGATGTCTTCAGTGCCATTTAACAGTGCAATGGGCGGTAAGAAACAACCTACTTTGCAATCTTTGTTTTTGTGTTTTTTTTTGTGTTTTGGTTATGCAGATGTTTACGTAAACCATAAAGGAATAGTTGTCCAAAAACTAAAATTGTGTCATCATTTAATAATCATCAAGTCCAAACCTGTATGAATGTCCTTGTCTTTGTTCTGAACAAAAAGGAAGATATTTCTTCAGAAAATTTTGTTTAGGGTCACCATTGACCTCCATATTTTCCTACTATGCTAGTCAATGGTGACCAAAATAGCCTGATTACAAACTTACTAGAAAAATGTGTGTTTGGCAGAACAAAGATATTCATATAGGTTTGGAACTACTCACGGGTGAGTAAGTGATGACAACTTTCATTTTTGGGTGAACCATTCCTTTAATATCTCAGCTCAGGATTATTATTAAAGTGCAGCACATTATATTAGATGCTGTGTTTTTTGTAAATGTCTGAATAATGAAAATATAATGTTGGTCATAACAGAACGATTGTTGCTGTGGTCAAAACAAAAATGTATGTTTTCAGTTTCAACACAAAGATTTAATCATTCAAAAAAATTAAGAAGGGTCAGTCAAACACCTTGAGATATATTTGTGCCTATATTTTTGCCCAAACTAATTTGATGTGGCTGTGTTTTGTCAGATATGGGTTTTTAAGTGTTTTTTATTCTGAAACAGTATCTGCTTTTCTGTCTGTTTTCTCAGCAGGGATGTTTCCCGTGATGGCAATGTGCTCAATGCGTAAGAAACATTCAGACATCAGCAACTTGTTGTTGTTATTTTTTTAAATGGTTTTCCTCCATCTAATTGTCTTTTATTTCATCACTCACTGAATGATTGTTTTGAGCACATGCCCCTAACAGTCCTGTGTTTTCTCTCTGTTCTCTCAGCACGGATTGCAAGGTGCTCAGCACGACGTAAGAAAGAATTCTGCACTTTATTGAACGTGTCTTGTTGTTGTTATTTTTTAAATGGTTTTCCTCCATCTAATTGTCTTTTATTTGGTCACTCACTGAATGATTGTTTTGAGCACATGCCCCTAACAGTTTTCTCTGTGTTCACTAATGAAAGCACAAGTGAAAGCACTAAAGAAAATGTCCTCAGCAGCGCGTAAGAGAAATATTTAACACTTCATTGAACATTATTTTTATTTTTATTTATTTTATTTTTTTTCTATTATTATTGTTTTTTCAGCAATGGAAAGCCTGTCATTCGATTCTCCATTGGGTAAGAAACACACAACAGCTTGACTGACCTCTTCTTGTTCTTTATTTTGAATGTGTATATCAGTCATGAATTTCACTCTTTGAATGATTGTTTTTTAGTATTTGACGTACAATCGAACAGCTCGGGGATTGAGTGTGATTCTGTGTCATTTGAGGGTAAGTCAAACAAATCAACCTCACATTTTTGAAAGCGATTCCCTAATGAGACAGGATTGGTTTTATATGGGGTCTCCAACTAAAGTTAACAGAAGTTATTGACATAACCTGGTAAACATTGTACCATTTAAAGTAAATGTAGTATCATTGTGTAGCTCTCAAGGTCTTGTAGTGAGATATAAGTTAAACAGAATGAAAATATAAAGCAATAATAAAAAAGGTTTAAGAATAGGGTTAAATATAGCAATAAATGAAATATACTGAACTCTTTGTGGAATCTGAAAATAGTAAAGTAAAATAAAATAAAATAAAAAGATGAAAGCAATATACATATAAATAGCTAAAAAATGTAGAACAGATTAGACGCGTGAATGATTGTGTTTGATTCACTTTATTCGAGTGACAGGGTTAAAAGAGAAAAGTACATCACAGTTATTCTAAAGTAACTTGTTTTAGTTTTTTGTCAGTCAGTGATGGGAATAACAACCGCTGCTACTTACCATGTTATTTTTTTGAAAGAATATTCAAACTGTTACTGACAACAAAATGCAGCGTTACTATAATTTGTGTTTTATATTGTTATTAGTCACAGAATTTGTAGTAGTTTTTTTTAATCTTAGAATAGTAAATTGTCAACATGATAAATATGCGTTCATACTTCTGATTATTAAAGTTCTATCATCATAAAATGCTAAACTGACATAATATCATATTATAATTCTTGACTGATTGCTGCTATATGTCAGTAGATAAATGGTGTAGATGAATGTACAATGTTTTATAACTATCATTTATTATATTTAGTGTCTAGTTCATTAATTTAACATTTAATATTAGGGGCATCCAAATTTGCATTGTCTAGATAATTTATGTATATGTTTGTATTTTCGTTGTGCTTTTTTTATATATGATATGTATTTGTGTTATGATGCTTTGTCTCTATTTTTAGGGTGACCTTTTATCATTCTGTAAAGGGTCTGCAGTTGAAAAATAGCCCTTTTTTGGGCTAATTCTGGTTTGGTTAATGTGCATTGCCCCTGTAAACAACTAAAGTAAATTGTTACTGCTCTAAGCCCGCCTCCTGAAACCCATAGATTTTTACAAAACACATCATTCTAAGAAGTGAGGTGTGCTCTGATTGACAAGCTATCAGTCATGTTGCATTGTGCCGCTTCTTATAAACAAAACACCATGTCTGCATTTGTGATTAGAAACGTTAAACTAGCACTAAACTACACTGCTTAAAATGTCCTCTTTTGGAAGCACTTTCACAACGACACACAGCGTCTCCAGAACATGGCGCCCGCAGCAACACTACAGACAGAATAATAGCTCCGCCTTCTTTCTTTCTGGAAGCATTTGGGTGGAGTTTGAAAATAAACCCACTCTGTGACGGAGAAAAGTGGAGGTGTGTTTAAAGGAGTTGTTTTACAAGTCATAACTTGGAAATATAAAGAATGTCTCTTTGGTTTTGAGACTTTAATCTTTGCACTAATAGCTTGTAACATTCTAAAGAGAAAGACAACTTGAAATCGCATCATATCACCCCTTTAACTTTAGGAATGGCAAAAAACTGTTAAAACTGTTAATAAAAAAGGTAGTAGCTATGCTGCTTTAATTCATTTTATTTATCTGCTTTAATTGAAAATCAGAAATAACACTACTATGTCTGTATATCTCAGCTGAAGCCCAGCCCCAGAAGGACCCTTTGCTCCAGCTGGTTTCTCTTCAGAAGGCTGCAGGATGCTGGGAGCTCAACGCCTCATTAGCTGCTGTGTTTGGGAAGACAGAGGATGAGGTGATCAATCAGAAGGCAGCACAGGTAACATCATTTAATACCCTCCGACAGGCTGATGGATGGTTCAGTATGTGTTACTGACGTATGTGTGTGTTTCAGGTCAGTGGGCCAGTGTGGGCCACCATCCTCGCTCTCCTCTGGTTATACGCATATAAATCAGATCAGCAGGATGAGTGGCAGTTTGTGGCCATGAAGGCAGCATCATGGATCCGATCTCAAAAACGTGAGACAATGTTAGCTGTCAAGTCACTTTTATTTATATAGCGCTTTTAACAATACAGATTGTAGCAGAGCACTGAACATTATCAAATGGAACAACAGAGTGATGGTAATGTAATTGCTGTCCAAATATTTCACATTGCATTTTCTGCAAATTAGTGCTTTTCATGTTGAAAATCAGTGATTTCAGTTTACAGGTGTGTGTGTGTGTGTGTTTGTGTGTGTGTGTTTCAGTGGATGCCCTGTCTCAGTGTGTGAGTGATGGGAACGTTCTGTTGGGATGTCAGGTGACTGAAGACACACTGGGAATCTGAAGACTAAATCCTGTGCTCTCAGAAGACAATATCTCTTATAAGCTTTAGTGTTGTTTCTGGTATAAGATATAAACAGTTTTTAAAAGAATAATATTTTGTGGCAGAGGGATGTAAGCTTCAGGATTTGTCCTAAAGTTCATGGTGTTCTCCTGCATATGATTTTATAATTACATAATCATGTGATTCTGAATTCATTGTCATGATTTGTGATGGAGAATGCATTATTTTAATGTGCTGTTTTTAGTTTGCTGTTTTTTTCAGAAAGGTATTCTTATCTAGCCAGAATTAACTGACATGTAGAATTACATTTTAATGCATTGCAACTAAGAATTAGGTCAATCAGAGTAGAGAAATGATAATTATAATGTCTGTAAATATAAAGAGAAATGTTCCCAGTATGCTATGATTAAATGTGAACTGTGCTTTACTTTGGTTGTTTGTCTGGATAATCAGTCTGCAGTGGAACATGTCTCTTTACCTGTAGCTGCATACATGTGAGGCATAAGAAGAATGCTGATCAGCTCAGATCTATTAAATCAAAATCCTTCTATGCCTAGAAAATATTCTCCACCTGAGGATCCTTAATACCCCTTATGTTGAGTTATAGGTAAGGTGACTGCTTGACTAGTGGGCAGAGGTGGACGAAGTACACAAATCAAGTAGTCAAAGTACAGATACATACAATAAAATATTACTCCAGTAAAAGTTCTTTTACTCGAGTGAAAGTACAAAAGTGTTTGTTTCTGTACTTAAGTAAAAAAGTAATGATAAATTTATCTAGCAATTTTATACAGCACATATTTTTTAATATCACTGCTCAAAATACCTGAGATTTTTGACGATCATGATTTAATGTTGTAATTTTCCCTGTGAAGCTTACACTCCATTGTACCTGAGAGAAAACAGCTTTGACTGCTTAATTTTCACCTGTACGAAAAAAGTGTTTTGAAACTTAAGCTATTGTTTTGCAGAACATCACAGAATGTTATATATGACATGAGAATAAGTTAGGATAAACATTTGAAGAAAAAACTTTTTTTTTTCTTTTTGTTTGTGTTAACACTCCTGGTCAACTGCCCCCAGAGGGCATTACTACCCACTTTGATAATTACTGTAGTACCCTGAACATCACATCCTTTCTTTTTCCCCTCAGATGTAATATATGGACATCAGCGTTATCTAAAAATTATTATAACTTAGCACCAGCAAGCTTGTTAGCTGAACAATCAGCATCAGATAACAATATTTAGACCAACTTATTTTCAGTATATGGTAATGAATTAACAATTTTATCTGTCTACTCGGCTAGTTGATCCAAACAATATAAAAATATAGACCGTTGATAAAAAAATATAAAAACAGACGTAGGTTAAGGCTAAATGCGTAACATTAGCATTTTAATAAAACTGCTAACGATACAGCAGCATCGTTATCCAGCGTTTTTTGACCTGAAGACACTGATGTTGATGTGTCTGCATTCATTACAGTGGACATAAATAGATCGCTCTTTACAGCAGTGTAACAAACTGACAAATTTTACCTAAATATGATTTTCAGTTAAAGTTAGTAACTTGCTTCACGCATCATCAGTCTCGCTCCAGTTGTTTGGTTCACAGGAGACTCACTCAGAACGGATCGTTAGAATCAGTGAGCTGTCGAATTTGAGAACAGCTGCAATTGGCTCATTCCAATTCGAGAATTAATCGTTTAGTGCGATTTGCGAACCGATTGAACAGGTTCATTAGAAATAATCAGTTTGTTAACGAATCTCTCGTCTGCGTCTCGCTTGGAGCATGTGATATACAAGTAATGATATGTTTTATGAAATGTAGTGAAGTAAGAAGTACGATCCCATTGCTTAGGAATGTACTAAAGTAAAAGTTGCTAAAAATAAAATTACTCCGGTAAAGTACAGATACTTTAAAAAAGTACAGTAACGAAGTACAACTATTTTGTTACTGTCCACCACTGCTAGTAGGTAAACTCATAATTTTCTGTGAAAGCAATTAATCTGATCTTGATTCCACTGTGGAAGTTACGCAGGTGATCGCTGAAATGCTTCACTAATTGCTCAGCATGTGCTGCAGTTTAAGTTTTGGGTCAGAAACACATGGAGGTGGAAGCAGAACATTAGCCTGGACTGAGCTGGAACTTACAGACCCTTTGTGAAGTTAGCCCCCCAGCCAACGCAAAATGTCGCAAAAATAGTCTTAATCGTTTGTGCTGCAAAAATTGTCTTGTGCTGCTTTCACAGTGGGCACCTTGATGTCAATTTGACATCAAATGTTAGTCAAGGTTTGATTAAGATGCGGTATAACTTGGCTGAGAGGAAATATAGAGCTGAGTATCATCAGCATAACAGTGAAAGCTAACACCATGTCTCCTGATAATATCTC
>JAUYWG010000200.1:0-17151 GCA_034779775.1 Enteromius afrohamiltoni | reverse complement strand
CCAAAATGCCTGAAGTCCAGTGTCAAGTACCCACAGTCAGTGATGGTCTGGGGTGCCATGTCAGCTGCTGGTGTTGGCCCACTGTGTTTTATCAAGGGCAGGGTCAATGCAGCTAGCTATCAGGAGATTTTGAAGCTCTTCATGCTTCCATCTGCTGAAAAGCTTTATGGAGATGATGATTTCATTTTTCAGCCCGACCTGGCACCTGTGAGTGCCAAAACCACTGGAAAATGGTTTACTGACCATTACTGTGCTCAATTGGCCTGACAACTCTCCTGACCTGAACCTCATAGAGAATCTGTGGGATACTGTGAAGAGAAAGTTGAGAGACATAAGACCCAACACTCTGGATGAGTTTAAAACCGCTATCGAAGCATCCTGGGCCTACATAACACCTCAGCAGTGCCACAGGCTGATTGCCTCCATGCCACGCCGCATTGAAGCAGTTATTTCTGCAAAGGGATTCCCGACCAAGTATTGAGTGCATAACTGAACATAATTATTAGAAGGTTGACTTTTTTTGTATTAAAAACACTTTTCTTTTATTGGTCGGATGAAATCTGCAATTTTTTTGAGATTTTGGGGTTTTCATGAGCTGTATGCCAAAATCATCAATATTAAAACAATAAAAGGCTTGAACTACTTCAGTTGTGTGTAATGAATCTAAAATATATGAAAGTCTAATGTTTATCGGTACATTTAAAAAAATAATGAACTTTATCACAATATGCAAATTTTTTGAGAAGGACCTGTATATATTATAATTTTAATTAATTTTAATTTTCTTTAATTATTTAATTAATTAATTAAAGTATGTTTTTTCATATGGATTTTTAGTATACCATTGAATAATGATTGAATGCATAAGCTTAAGCAACAAAATATTGTTTATTTTTGTTCAACCAAATCCAACTGTGCCGTGCGTGATTTCACATTGAGCCGTATATACTACACACAGCCGTTGTTCACTGACGAGCTGCGCAAAAACATGTTAATTATCAGTGTGGATTTGTGCAGCTCGTCAGTGAACAACGGCTGTGTGTAGTATATACGGCTCAATGCAAAATCACGCACCTGATGGCGCATATATATGTATATATGTGTATATATGTGTGTGTGTGTATATATATATATTTGGTAGCATTGGTGCGAGTGCATGTAATTGTTGCCATGCGACCTGTTTTAATCTCTTTAAAACGTTAACAGTATATGTGTGTTCTGTGTGCTGAATGCTGATACAATGACATTCTGCCGTTGAGATTTTAGATTGGTTAATAATAGCTGTCAATTACTCAGTCAGGTGACGGCACTAACTACAGCGGGGGGAAATGTGAAGAAGAGGAGAAATAAAAAGAACACTGACTGATTTCTTTTGCAAACCACCTAAAGTTACAATTAATGGCGCTGGTGATAGTGATGATGTGGTGAATGTTGATTCACCAGCCGAAAAGAAGGCACATATTTCTTGCACAAGAATTGCACAATCGGCGCAATTTATATATATACACACACACCAGTGCTACCAAATAAAAAAGTAAATATATATATATCAGGGTTCAAAATGTATTTTTTATTATTACTTTACTTTTACTTTTTACTTTTCTTTAGTGTGTGTGTCTTAGAGCTAAAATCCTGCAACATCACAGAGCACCTTTATTTCATTTTTATCTCAAATTGTATGCATAACCTCAATCGTCTTGCTGTCTGCCCTCTGAATACACTGGGGATAAAAACCCAGTCTCGATCAGAGATCAGAGATGTGTCACTTTGCTTGGTCACATTTCAGTTTGAGATCGCTAACCCAGAACATAACTTCCCAGCGCAGGTTAGCTGTGGAGGTTAAGTTACTATGGCAGTGAATACTGCTAAAAGCCAAACCAATTTCATGGAACCTAAAACCTAGGATTGGTGCGAACTAAACTGAAACTAACCAGCTAAACCAGTTTCATGGTATGGAGCCATTTCATAAGTTCTTAGAGCAAATGGGGAAAGTCCATAGTCAAAAGTGCATTTGGAGTCTTTTTCCTCAAGCCAATTCAGTGGTGACAGCTGGAGAGTCAGACGGAAAGACGGCAACCAGGGTGGCGCGGGTCAGCACCCCTAACCGCACCTCCTGTGAAGGAGGACCCAAATAAGCTACGGAAAAACTACTGAGATATACCCTCAGGGGAGCCCGAGAGGGGGGGAACAAACAAGGTTAACAAACAACAGCAATGGACAAACGTTGAAGAGTGATTTTGTGGAAAGATCGGCAGAACTGAGAGAGGCCGAAAAGATTAAACCATCCATCAAAGATGAAATGTAAGGAGTTACTACTACCACCACAAGGCTCAGGACCAGTGCCTGGTGAGACAGAGGAGGAGCAGGGCCTGGAAGCACCCCATAGAGCCCAGAGCCTCCAAGTGGTGCCGTCAGTCCCTCCGAGCAGGCCATCGAAGAAAAAAAAGGATCAGGTGGCCTCAAGCCTCTAAAACGGCAGAGTGGCAGAAGTTTGACGAGGATTCGGATGCAGTGCTAGAAACAATGGCCAAAGGGGATGTGGAGAGGAGACTGCAGACTATGACAACTATCATAGTCAGTATGGTCATGGAAAGGTTCGGAGCTGAGGAAGAAAGGGGAGCTAGGCAGCCCTACAGCATGAACCAGCGGACAGTTAAAATCCACAATATCAGGACAGAGATGAAAGCCTTGACTAAACAGTACAAGGTGGCAAGACAAGAGGAGTGGGCGCCATTGGCAGAGCTTCGTACTGTGCTCAGGAAGAGACTCCTTACCCTGCGTAGGGCGGAATACCATAGTCAAGTCAAGTCACTTTTATTTATATAGCGCTTTTAACAATTTTAACAGATTGTAGCAAAGCACTGAACATTATCAAAAAGAACAACAGAGTAATAGTAATGTATAATGACTAGATTCAACTTATTTATCAAATGCAGAGACTGTCTCTGTAGTAAGACGACCATAGGAGGCGACGTAGAGAAAGAGCTCAGAAACGTACCGCCTTCATTAGTAACCCATTCTGGTTCACCAAACAGCTTCTTAGGCAGAGACACAGTGGTCGCTTAAGCTGTGCAAAGGAGGATGTTGAGCAATATCTGCAAAATGCCTTCAGTGACCCTACCAGAGATCAAGACCTAGGACAGTGTGATACGGTGTTAAGACCACCAGAGCCAATGGTGGCATTCGACCTGGGGGAACCCCTCCTGAAAGAAGTGCAGGATGTGGTAAAAAGAGCAAGAACAGGGTCTGCACCAGGACTTAGTGGAACCACTTACAAGGTATATAAGCACTGTCCCAAGTTGCTACACCGGCTTTGGAGGATCCTGAAGGTCATCTGGAGAAGAGGGAAAGCAGCGCAACAGTGGCGGTTTGCTGAGGGTGTGTGAATGCCTAAAGAGGAGGATGCCAAAGGATCATCCAGTTCAGAATCATCTCGCTACTCAGTGTTCAGGTGAAGATCTTCTTCAGTATTGTGGCAAGGCGGCTGGCGGACTTCTTTCTCAAGAACGGGTACATCGACACCTCAGTGCAGAAAGGGGGTATTTCTGGGGTCTCTTGTTTGCACTAGCAATGAACATGTTGGTAAAATCTGCTGAACCAGAGTGTAGAGGCCCCAAGTCTAGGTCTGGGATCCGCCAACCACCAATCTGTGCGTTTATGGACGACCTGACCGTAACCACTGAGTCAGTGCCTGGAGCCAGATGGATCTTGAGTGGGCTAGAGAGACTGTTGGGATGGGCCAGGATGTCTGTCAAGCCAGCAAAGTCAAGATCCTTGGTCCTAAAGAAAGGCAGAATGGTCGACAAGCTCTGGTTCTCGATCTCAAGAACACAGATCTCCAAGAAGCCTGCGAAAAGCCTGGGGAAGTACTTTGACAGCAGCCTTAAGGACACACCTTCAATAAAGAACACCTGTGTGGAGTTGGAGGAATGGCTGAAGAGTGTCGATAAGACAGGCCTACCCGGTAAATTCAAGGCGTGGATCTACCAGCACGGGATTCTGCCTAGGATGCTGTGGCCCCTGCTCCTCAATGAATTCCCGATCTCCACTATTACAGACCTGGAGAGGAGAGTCAGCCGGTACCTGAGGAGATGGTTGGGTCTAACGCGGAGCTTAAGCAACATCGCACTCTATGAAAACAGCTGCAAACTGACACTACCTCTGAAATCCATCAAGGAGGAGTTCAAGGTTTTGCGTGCAAGAGATGTGCTGCAGTTCCGGGAATCAATAGACCCAAAAGTTTCTGGGGCAGGGGTGGTAGTCAAGACAGGCAGCAAGTGGAGTGCAGAGGTGGCAGTGGAGCAGGCAGAGTCCCGTTTGCACCATGGAGTCCTCGTGGGAACAGTGAACAGAGGAAGGGTGGGACTAGAAGCCGTTGCAGCCCAGAGTTATGACAAAGCGCTGGGGAAGGAGCGGCAGCAACTGGTGCAGAAGGAAGTCAGAGCAGCTGTGGAGGAGGAGAGGACCTGCAGAGCAGTGGGGATGAGACGGCAAGGCGCATGGACTAGTTGGGAGAAAGTTCCTCTGGAACTTTGTTGCCTCTGGTATCTGAGTTAACAAGGAAGATCTCATGGACCGACCTATGGTGGGCAGAACCATCGCATCAAGTTCCTGGTCCAGGCGGTTTATGATGTTCTTCCCAGTCCATCCAACCTGCACTGCTGGGGTTTGGCCGAATCACCAGCATGCCCCCTCTGCGAGAAGAACAAGGGTACCCTAGAGCATGTATTAAGTTGCTGTCCAAAAGCTCTGGGGGAAGGCTGATACTGCTGGCATCATGACCAGTTGCTCAAGGCTATTGCAGCGAGCATCTCTAGGGCGGTTTCCATCTGCCAAAAGTCCAGACCCAGGAAGCAAATCATCAGCTTCATTAGAGCCGGAGAGAAGCCAGGAATAAGGAAAGGACCAACAGGGCTTCTCCAAACTGCACAGGACTGGCAGCTCTCAGTAGACCTGGGCGAGCAGCTCAAGTTCCCCCAGCATGTAGTCAAGACCTTAATCAGACCTGATGTCATTCTGGTATCTGAGACAACAACAGGAGCGAAAGGAGGAGGCCTTTGAGCGGAAAAAGGGGAAGTACCAGAATTTAGTCAGCTACTGCCACGAACAAGGCTGGAAGGCAAGGTGCTAACCAGTAGAAGTAGGGTGCAGAGGCTTTGCAGGACAGTCCCTCTACAGGGCATATACTGCACTTGGCATCACAGGTGAAAGGAGGAGAAGAACCATCTGTAACAGCATAGAGGCAGTGGAGAAAGCCTCTAGGTAGCTCTGGATTAAGAGAGCGGAACCATGGTTGAGCAGCCAGGGCACAAGCTGAGGCCTGATCAACCTCAGCTGGGTCACCTGAGTGAGGGTGTCTGATGTTCAAGAGACCCGAAACACTGATGACCTCGGGATACCTCACTGATGATGTGCCCTGGTAAGCATCAGAAGATGTATCATCACAACAGTCCTCTCTTAACAAATTCACATTGTTGGCCTCTTTATGTGTTCGAAATCTGGGTGGTTCAAGAAGTCAAGGATGAATTTTATTTGAGCAAAATGCTAAACACCATGCTGCCAAACCAATTCAATGAGTTTCAATATCAAATGTCAGTATTCTCTTCTAGCATCTTCTGAATTGAGGAAAATTGTGAATTTAGTTTTGTTGAGTTTAGTATAATGCCATCTTTATACTCAAAAACATTTATAGAGGATGCATTAAACCTGTTTTACCTTATTCAAATAAAAAATGAGAGACCATTTTAGAGGGTTCACACACAGGCCTTTGTTTATGCCAATTCAAAGTTGGTTACAACATTATGTACGGAGTAGAAGTTACATGATTGTTTCTCTTTTTCACCCCAAACAAAGGTAAAATCCAATGGATTCATAGACCAAGAAAACATGGGCTTAGACACAAAGATTATTTAATATTAAAAGATTTAAGATTAAAATAGCACCTTTCTAATGGTCAAACTTTGTTATTAAGGACACCTAATACTACAAAAAATAGCTGAGAAACCTTTTGTTAGAATTTCTTTAGGGTTAGGCTTTTTTTTTCTTCATATATGCAGCTGCCTATAGCCTTCTGGTTGTTGGAAGACATGAGGACTTGTAGAGCTTTAAATCAGTCCATTCATGATATGGTCCTAACAAGTATGTCTTAGTAGTAGAAGTAGTGGTTGTATCTGATGTTGCCTAGAAGCTGGAGACTCAGGAGTTGATATCTGTTGTTGTCTCTTCCCTCATTGGCCAGAGGTTCAAACCGCTGGTGTTTCTGCTATTGTCCCTTTCTTTCAGGACTCATACTCCCTTTCATTGCAGTATGGTCTGTTACTTTATGGGTTGGAGACTCGGAACAAGGAGTGTCTATTGGAAGGGTACCTTTATTCCATCCCCATTAGAAAGAGGTTGCAATCTGGTGCTTCTCTGTGATTGGCTGAATTCATCAGAGCTGGGGACACAGTGTGGTTCACCCTTCTTTCCTCCTGTGGAACTTTTTTTGTATAGTCTAAACACAAAGTTAGAAAAGTGTCACTAAAGTTTTACCGGTGCATTTCCAAACCAAAACCATAACACCTCTGTCAATGTTACAAACACATTCCATATATTCCATTCAGAGGGGTTCTCATCTTTGTGCCCTAATTACTTCAAAGGGTTTACCCTCTGGAGTGAGTGTTTTAAAGGGTGTAGGGGAGCAAACAACATCATCGTCCCACAGGTGCTGTCATCATGAAAATAATCTGTGCAAAGGATCATGGGGACTGAAGTGTCCATCAGTTGTACCTTTTAGAAATCATCTGTTCAGCTTTGGCCATGACCCTTAATTATGTTGGCCATGATTGTTTTCACTCTGAAGAGCTCTTTGGAGGAATATGTATCCTGTTTGGAACACACAGATAAAGTCCAAACATGATGGAATAAGATTGAACTGTCATGCATTTATTAATTTGTCCATTAACAGCCAAGTTTGTGTACGATTTTGCACTACACATCACTGTCATTGACAATACTTATTTCTCTGAATAAATGTGAGAGGTGTTTGCTGTAGTTTGCATCAGTTTAAGGTTTGGGAACATAGTTATGAATAAACATAGTTCACCCATTGTCGCTGCATCCAGAGTTCCTGAGGATTTTTTATGGCATCACAGGCCATAACCTTAGGAGTCAGTCTGTTGGTGGGTGAAGGGAAAAAGTGCCAAAGGCCTTTTTCTTGCCCTCTAAGAGGTATCTGGCTGTTGTCCCGTTATCGTTAACATAAACAGACTGTCCAACGCCATCAGATAGTCCACGAAGATCAACATGTAGCAAACCTGTGTCCACTATTATATTCCGTGAAGGGCCCCGCCATGAATGTGCTGTTCTCTACAAGATTAATTAATATCTCATAAAGTCTGTGTGTGTAATTAAAGAATCAGCTGAGTGCTGTTATAATAATTGAAATAATTCTGGTGTTTTGTTCTCTAGGTCATTCACATGGATTATGGCATGAAGGACAAAAACCCCATCAACAATGTCCACTTTTACTGCAAGAAAGATCCCACCAAAGCCATCAAGATCCGCAAAAAACAGGTATACTTCAGAAACACATCAACATCACCATCACCACCAGCTGAGACCCATCACCTTCATCAATTCAACTCCTAGCTGTCCTAGTTGTACTGTTTAATGAACCTGAGCAACTAACAAAGCTCAGTTGTATTGTTTTAAATGAACACCGCTAACACAACCTTAAACAATCAATCACTTTAATTTATATAGTGCTTTTAAGCACTAGTTCAGTTTGAAACACAGATTGTGTAACGACTTATAGTATGTGTATGCATCTGGATCTGCCGAGCTGTCCACGGAGCTCATCTAGGTGGTCTCCAATGAAGATCATCTCTTTGTGCTGATTTGATACACAATCTGATCTGGATACAGACTGAGGAACAGAATAAGAGAGAGAGAGACTAATATTAGCGTAGAGGCCATTCTTTTTACGATGTAATGAGTACACTGTGTGTTAAGGAGAGTGTTCCCGGTTCCGGCTGATCTAATTAATGCAGCCTATCAATCCTTTAACGGATTTGATTAATAAATGTGTATCAGTGTGTTATGTGTAAGCCAGAGTAAAGAGATGTGTCTTTAATCTAGATGTAGATTTAATCTAGATTTGGGTGCTAAGGGGGCAGTCGTGGCCTAATGGATAGGGAGTTGGACTTGTAACCCAAAAGTCGCGGGTTTCGAGTCCCAGGTCCAGCAGGGATTGTGGCTGCATTTTGAACCAACTGTAGTCTATTTTTCAAGCGTGCAGAACAACCACCCAATAAAGCATTACAATAATCTAACCTCGAGGTCATAAGCGCATTAATTTGCATTTGAGGTTGAGAGCATAGGACGCAATTTAGATATGTTCTTGAGATGTGCATGTGTCAAAATCATAGATTTTTCTTTTTTGCCAAAAATCCTTACGATAGTAAGTAAAAATCATGTTCCATGAAGATATTTAGTCAATTTCTTACTAAAAATATATTAAAACTTAATTTCTGATTAGTAATATGCATTGATTAGATCTTCATTTGGACAGCTTGATTTTCTCAGGTAATTTTCTCAGCATTTAGATTTTTCTCTATCCTCAGATTCCAGATTTTCATATAATTATATCTCGGTCAAATATTTCCCTATCCATCCAAATCATACATCAAGGGGGAAGCTCATTTATTCTGATTTCAGATTATGTATAAATCTTAATTTCTGAAAAATTAACATTTATGACTGGTTTTGTTGTCCAGGGTCACATATAGAGCTGAGTATCATCAGCATAACAGTGGAAGCTAATACGATGTTAATTAATAACTAACAGCTTCTGTAACGCATGTAGATATTGCGTATTGTTACTAAAGTTTACTGCTGAGACTTTTTATGTGTTCTTTATAATTCTTTTGCACTTGAGTCTTTTTGAAACATTTGATTACCTTAAACTTATTTAAGTTTTTTTTCAATTATCATTGAAATATGATAATATAGTACCAAAGTCTAGTCCCAAAGAAGATATCCTCTGTATATATTTTGTGGTAAATGCATGTTGTTTGAGGACAGATGTTGTGTTAGGCACAGACTAAGAAAATCAGTCAGGTAATGCTTGGTGTTCCTGATGTCTCTCGTGTAACAGGTGTCCAAACTCCTGCCGGAGCGCTTCGCAGAGCAGCTGATCAGGGTTTACTGTAAGAAGACAGATGACAAGAGCCTAGAAGCTGCTAAGAAGTACTTTGTCCAGTGGTGCATGGACAGGAACTTCACTAAACCCCAGGCAAGACTTTGACTACAGAATTGGAAAAGCAGTCAAGTTTCAGGTTTATTCTCTACAAAGGCTTTTGTACACAGTCTTTAAATCTTGAAGGTTCTGTGGGTCTCTTCTAGGAACTCTTAATTCCTTTTTTTCTGTTGGATTGAAGTCAGGTGATGGTCTCGCTGTTCTAACAACTGTTTTCTTTCTTATTCTTAGTACTTGTCAGATATGTTTAAGATTCTAGTTTGGGTAATAAACAGCTTCTACTTAGAATTTTCCGGTTATTGTAATCTCTATAATAAATCTCAGGGTGATCAAATACTTATTGACCTCACTGTATATAAAAAGTTCTCTTACTTAAAGCATTAAACACATGAAGATAGGGAGGAAAGCCAATACTCCAGCTGAAAACAGTAATTGGAAAGCAATCCTGCCTCTCGTGAGTATTTATTTAAAAAAAAAAAATAATAATAATTGACTTCAGTCACAATATCTACAGTACCAGGATGATGAAGAAACAAGGGTGCACATTTCAGAAAGACACTGATGTCAAACACGGCAAGAAAACAAAGTTGTTAGAACAGCGAGACCATCACCTGACTTCAATCCAACAAAAAAAAGGAATTAAGAGTTCCTAGAAGAGCCCCACAGAACCTTCAAGATTTGAAGACTGTGTGCAAAAAAACCTTTGTTGGAAATCAGGCGCGTACGTTCTTCAGTACTTTTTCTGTGTCATTCCAAATAACTCTCTGAACTCATTTGTTATGTGTGTGGTTTACTTGAAATTCTCACCAGATGTTGAGAAAAACCCATGTCAACAGCAACTTTAGAAATATATTTAACGTCAAACTGTTGAGGTACTTCTTTTACCTGCTGTGTGTGTAGAACAGGACTGTAAAAGAAGGTGGCAGTGGCACATCAGTCAGCTGACTAATTTCAGGCTGCTGAGTTAGTATGGTAATTCTGAGTGTCACTGTTGTTTGTCCATGCTGAAGTGAGCTGATTTCCAGAGTTCCTGAGGGTTGTGTGCTCCCGGACTCTTATTCGTTGCTCAGTAACACTGGTGTGTTGGTGAATGTTTCAGGATGGAGATGTCATCGCCCCTGAGCTTACCCCGCTCAAGCGGGACTGGAACACGCTAGAGCGAGGTGACGAGGACAGTGATGGCAGCGATGAGGACCATCGTCCTGGGACGAGAGAGGAGACGCCCAGAAAGGCTGGGAATGTAAAGGTCAACCTCTTTCAGGCTCAGGAGAAGCACAGACTCTGAGAACACTGAATGATTGAGCATGTGGCGATATCTCCCAGATTGCTTCCGTTGATTTTATTTTCAGCTTTATCATCATGCTCATAGCCAGGGTTTTAATGTAACCTGTACCTCTGACAATCCAGAATGAATGTCTCTCTCCTCCATCCATCATGTTTCGGTGCAGAGGGAAGCATTTTGGCATTTTTCTTTTCTATTTATTTAAAACTTTTTATCAGGGACTTACTTTTTTCTGTTAATTGGCCCTCCTCTCTCTCAGTGTGTAAACATTTCACATCTCGCATAAATTCACACAAGAACCAAAATGCAAGGTTTTTCAATTTCTTTCCTTATTAACTAATCTAGCCCATCATATATGTCATGAATATGAAGGTTTTATGCATGTTTATGATTTTACCCAAAGTATGGTATTAACTTTTTATTAAGAAAGAATCATATCAGCTTGCGGAAAATGGGCACCTGGTGACCACTTTAAATCTTCTGTGTCTGATGTGATTCGACTTGTTTCGGGTATATGAGTAAAGCCATACCAGTGTAATTGAGTGTTTATAATTGTATTTGTGAGTGGACATGTCCTGAATGTAGCCCCTTCCTAGCTTTTATTTGACATATTTGCCGTGTTAGTGGCATTCTAAAAGTAGAGGAGTCAAGCAGGTAAACCTCGCTCCCTCAGTCTCAAAAAGAGGCGCTCTAGCCTCCCACACCAGAGACCCAAATTAATGATGTATTAAGAAGGCCTTAAAGCTATAATGAAATTTACATGGAATATATACAGATATTACGAAGTAAAAAGTGTCACACTTTGTGTTCTGCATAATCTATGTTATTTTATTTGGTTGTATTTGGTGGCACTGCGGCGCTCGATGCGTCACATTTCCACTTCATCCATCATGACGGTTGTATCTCACACAGGCTGTGATGCTTTCAAATACCACTCTTGACTACATTTTTATTCTCATTTTAGTGTTTCGATTTACAATTAGAAAGGAGAGGTTTAGAAGAAAGAAGCTTACATACAATATGGAGATATCCCACAGATATCCCACAGGAGGGATGGTGACGTGCTTTAGGTCTTTCACAGCTCATCGTATAAAGCAAACCATGCACAGCAATCCCACCTGTTTTCATCAAGCCTTTTTGTATGAAAATAGATTTTAATGCGTACACAGGCTACATACTCTTACATACATTTGTTGTAAATATTCCTAGTATTTAATTTGAACCAGGCGTTTGATCAGTACAATTCAGGATGCTGTGGCGCACACGAGAGAAGACAGATGAGTAAGCCAGAATTACTGTCTGAAGATCTTCTCATTCTATTATAAAACATCGCAAATGTCTTTAGACTTGATGATGTCAGCAAACTGCAGGCCCATCATAACATCATCCCCCCAAAAAGGTTTTTAATAAATTTCACAACAATAGTCATTCAGAAGCATTTTACTTCTGACCTGTTCTCTAAACTAAAGATCAGATAGTAAAAGAAGCATAATAATAGCACTAAATCTAATAATAAAGTGTTAAATGTGAAAACATACTAAACAAAATATGACTTACATTTAGAAGATGAACCATCAGTTTGTTCTCTTCGACTACAATTCATAAAAGAACAATTGATGACATGAGACAAAATGTGTGATATATTATACTGTACTGTTATTGTTAGTAATAATTGACTGTACATAATTGTTTTTTGAGTGTAAATATTTGCAAGCTGCCGGACGGATGACAGGGTTCAGCGTTACAGCAGAACGACATTGACTAGCCTAGCACTACATCTCATGCAGTGTTATTTGCAGCAGGAAATCAGTTTTTGTTGCTGTTTTTTTTTTTTTTTTTTTCTTTTAAAAATATACGTTAGTGTCAAGATCACAAAATTTGGCTTTACTGCAGCGGCTGTATGTACTTCAAAGGGATCTAACATAAGAAATTGCATCAGAAACACCATTATTTAAAAAACGTAACACACGTGGGCAACAATACAAACCATACACAGTTAAAAGCCCTGAACTTTGATTATTTAGACAGAGAGAGACACACATTGCAGATTATTAATGTTCATACATACTGTTTTATAAAACATGAATTCATAAAAAGAAATGCATTCGAAGCAAAATATAAATATAATAATAATTAAATAAAACGTGATAACATTATCCAATTATATTAGCCTTTATGAAAAAAAAAGGTGTATATACATATATTTCATACATTTTAAAAAAAAAAGTAAGAATATGAATAATACAAAAACAATACGTCAAACAATTTAACCAAACCATAATGAATAGAAAACGATTTTCACTTTTCAGCCTTTAAGACATGACTTCTGTTGACTACTGTGATTTCAGCTGATGTATTTGATATAAGGCATTGTTCAGAAAGGCAGCAAAATCACTTTGTTCTGATTTAGTCAGAACAAAACAAAACAATCTGGAAATGCATCTTCGCCTGTTCTGACTGAAACACTGACTACACCGTCTAAAGAGTCCCACTGACCGTTTAAATCCTACAGATCTCATCTTCAAAACCAAATCAGATTTGTGTCTGCCCTATCTCAAACGGCCTTTCCCTGCTTGTGTCTGTTGTCTATCATGCCTTCTGCAGAATTTCATCGAGAAAACTGGAGGGAGAATTTACAGTTCAAACATCGCTTGAAGCAGCGAACTGAGCATTGTAAACAGTTTTCAGTGCTTGGATGGAATGTTAGAAGCAACTGTCCTGCACATTATTTGTGTCTGTCGGATGCACGTGTCGTTATAATGCGAGAGTGAAGCTGGCGAGGTTTGCGAATGTCATTTTTTGCGTCATATACTAATGACTGTCTGTCCTGAAATCAATATACCATCAGGGCCCCCCATTCAAATCGTCAAATCGTCGATGTGTGCGTGGCGGTGGAACGTTAGTTTGGCCCCAGGAATCCCGTCACAGATGTGGGGAAGCTGATGCTGGGCGGAGGCATGTTGGGATTAATGGGAGAGGTGGTGCCTGAGCTCCCGTGAGTGCCGTGACCATTTGGATCTCTGCGTCCGCTGTACTGGCCAATGAAGGAACCATCCTCATTAAACTGAATGTCGACACTGTCTCCGTAGTCAGCTAGACTGTCGCTGCTGCTGCGCTTGCTCTCGCAGACCGACTGCTTACTGATGGAGCACTTCTCCATATCACTGAAGGAGATACAGAGCAGACGCTTGGATTACAGCCGGCCAGAAAAAGAGAGCAGAGTCGCGCACAGTTAATGAGAGAAAGCTGTACTTACCTCTCCAGAGATCTGTATGTGTGAGCGCAAGTATGGATGAAGCAGAGACAAACAATCAGTGTTAGATGTTAGCCAGGTCCAGATTACATTATGCCGTTAGTAAATTACTGGGATTGCTAGACAAGTGGTTAACAAACTCCTTTTTGTGATAATCTCAAATTTGACCAAAAGTTTTCAAAAATAGCCACATGCTTGCCAGCAGGGGTCTCTCTCTCACACACACACACACATATATATATAATTACACTGGGCAAGTAGAGCCACCTGAGCTTCACAATGCATTAAGTATGAATAGGACACAGCAGTGCAAGTGCTTGCATGTTCACCGTCAGATCCTAGAAGGGAGCAGTGGGAACTTATTACTAGGCATGTATGGGGTCTCAACTAGCCTGATTTCAAAATGAAAATGCCTTCAGGTCTTTCTCCTTCTTATGAAAGTGAGTATGTTCAGAAAACCAAGGGACAACTGACTTGAGCAGCTTAAAGGGAGCCTTCTGTAGTCCAGCAAGGATCATGCACAGAGAGATCCTAAGAGGGGATGAGATGTGGTCTTGGAAGATTTAACCTCCTAGGCTCTTCTCAGGAAACATATGCTTAGGTTGTGCTTCCTCAAGGACCAGTCAACTGGTGTGTGCGCAATGACTGCCACGTACACTTGTAAGGTGAATGGGTGTAGGGACAGCCTTCTCTCCAACCTTTCCTGCTGAGAGGGAAGCACCATCTCCTGCAGAAATGAAGTCTTTCCTCAGGGGGATTAACAGGTACAGGTAGGTGCAACCATTAAGACCTCCCTGATCTTTCACAGGGTCTCTTCAAGGAGGCTCATTGGAGAAAATGCACACTTGCATAGACTCTGGGACCTACTCTGAAGTATAATCTAATTTAGTTCCCCCAAACAGCGTTCCTAGAGCTAAATAGCTGTGCGAACTTCTGCCAATAGTTCTAAAAAGAGTGAAATGGTTCCTCCAATGTGAAAGTACCTGTTGAATTAAACAAATTAAAAGTTGCAGTGTTGTCTGTCTTGATGAGCATATGCCTGCCCTGAAACAGCACATAAAACCAGTGTAAGGCAAGCAGAACCACTAGCACCCGTATGCAGCTGATATTCCAATGCACGTCCTGTCCACGAGCCTGAAGGTGTGTGCCCATAGCAATCAGCGTCCCAGGAGTACAGCGTGTACCATGAGCACTCAGACTGACCTGAGATTTGCTCTGCAATTTACAGTGAAAAGTTGTTTAAAAGCATTAAGAAAGCAATAAAGTAATTTTAAAGCATTTGCTGCATGGATAAAAGATAGGTCAATATAATTCACATATCAGACATTTGAACAGAACAATATACAAAATACACAAAGTTTTACATATTCCATTATGATTTGTGTTTTAGTTTAAATTGTGTTGTTACAATTATAAAATAAAACAATATTATCGGGCCTGTTTCAAGCTTTGCCTTATATTTATAATTTCGAGGATTTTTATATTTAAACGACTCGCCATCTCTACATTGGACATGTTCCTTCAGAGAGAAACGCATCTTTACAGATAAATGAAAGAGTTTTACTTTCGTTTTTAAGTCCTTTAAACCTTTCTATACAGAGATGCATCATATCTGTCTGTCAATTCTCTGAGTTTGTCTTCGTCATTGTGACGGCAGAAACCGTGTCCTCTGTTTTCCTAGTTATTTTGTTAATAATGGGAAGGTACACAAATAAAAGTACACCCGTTACAATTGCCAATTATGTATTACTTTATTAGTAACAATTACAGCATATTTCACCTGGGGAGCGTCCACATACCCCTCGTATGTCAAGCCAAAATGAGTAGATGCCCATCTTATAGACCTGTATGTACAGAAGTGACTTGGCATGCAAATTCCACTCAGCAACATTTATTGGCCGTTTCTTGTATGGGCTCCCAATCGAGATCCCATAACATCAGTTTCAGTGTAAGACTCTCCAAGCGCCTGTTCACGTTTAATCAGAGACTCATGGAAAGTGGCAAATGACAAGCATTTTTGGTAGCAGTGAAGGCGGTGTGCAGTATTACTAATAATATTCATAATACTAAACATTTTGTATGAAGAAACAGCATGTGTGTCTCACTACTGCATGACTAATAACTGTAATGTTACTAATCATATTTACTTTGTATTAAAAGCAGCAGATTATGCTATGCATTAAAAATATGTGCATATGTGTATCTCTCTCTCTCACACACAGATACTGTGAAAAAAAAACAGTGTGTGTACTTCCCTGGTCACTTATTAATGTATATACATGGTAAAAATGTAGTACTTATGGACAAGTGAGTTTATTGATTACTCAATAAATATCTTGGTCCATGTTTATATCCTTCAACTATATCCTTTACTTGTACGTGATAAATATTTAGTGCACACAAACAAGTACAGTATACCAAGTACAAAGTATACCAAGTATTAGTTACTATGTACAGATCCTGTAAGGACTGCCTGTTTATACCCACTTGTCCGTAAGCACTACACATTTGCCATGAATATAGATTAGCAAGTGTGATACTGATGTTATACACAACAGTAATAAGAACTTAATATTGTTATATTTTAGACACAATCGTGTGTATTTTACATTATAATAAAAATCTATTGTATCTATTATATAATGTTATATGATATAAGCTATACCCAAAATAAAAATTATAAAAAAGATTGCACTTACTTGTACTCTCCAAACTCTCCATCTTTCATTGTGCGGGCCCCATTGACCTGATCCTCCTCTTTATCTTTTACTGAAATACAAAAACAAAATAAAAATTACATTCTAACAAATAGTTCAAAAGACAATTCTTACTAAAAAAAATAAATAAATCCATACTGTACACCGGCGGTTCTCAATCCTGGTCCTCGCATACCCCCCCCTGCTCCTGCATATTTTGCATGTCTCTCTTTGTTAACACACCTGATTCTGATATTCAACTCATTAATAGAGAGCTCCGCACATGAGCTGTATTCCGATCGACATGGTCCCTACACAGTGTCCGTTAAAGTTTACTTCACTCTCAACATTCATTCACTGATTTGCGCCGTAAATAAGTGAATACAATTTAAATTACGTCTCGCACACTTAAATGCACTTCGAACTGGAATCATGGCGGAATATTCCGTAATGTCCACTTCGCAGTGCGCATACGTTCAAACAGAACAAATGACGAGAAACAAACTAAATGTGCAGAGCAGGGGGGACGTGAGGTGCTGTATCTGTATTGTAAAAAGCATGTGTGTCTGTATTGTAAAAAGCACCAATGTGTACATTGGTGCTTCTGGTAAGGGGTTCAATCAATCAATCAATCACCATTATTTATATAGTGCTTTTTACAATACAGATTGTGTCCAAGCAC
>JAUYWG010000199.1:1474-11825 GCA_034779775.1 Enteromius afrohamiltoni | reverse complement strand
CAGCTGGACTCAAATGAAGGTGTAGAACCATCTCAAGGATGATCAGAAGAAATGGACAGCACCTGAGTTAAATATACAGCAAAGCGTCTGAATACTTAGGACCATGTGATATCTCAGTTTTTCTTTTTTAATAAATCTGCAAAAATGTCAACAATTCTGTGTTTTACTGTCAATATGGGGTTCTGTGTGTACAATAACTTAAAATTTTAGGAAAAAAATTTACTTAATTTTAGGAAATGGCTGCAATATAACAAAGAGGTCTGAATACTTTCCATTCCCACTGTAATTTTAAATGATACATCATTCTCAAGTCGTTAACTCTAACATATATAATCTTCAAAATATTCACGGATTAAACATGCAGTTTAGCTACAGCAAGTGTTTGTGTTCCTATTACATACCATCATTATTTTTAAGAGAATGAGACAGAAAGTAATGTTTATTATGATGCTGTCATTAACTGTTGTATATAATGTCAATCACATGGCCATCTGAAAAAAAAACCAAAACACACATTGAATCAGAAAAATGTCACACAACAAAAACCTTATTATGTTGGCTTGAGATGATTTAAAATTGCGGAAAAAGTACAGCTTTGTACCTGAAAGGTACAAGTGTTCAAATTAGCAGGTCTACCTAAAAGGTACAAATGTGTAGCTATACCTTTTTGAAAAGTAACTCTAACTAATGAACAGTATTTAACTAACAAGACCATCAGGTCTTTGTTAATCTATTTTGCTAGCTATCTATTTACCACCAAGAAATTAGCCTAGGAAATGCTAAAAACATATCAAATCATGCTAACTGTTATGATCGCCATCTGGAGGTTCCCTTAGAAGCCACCAGAGGGCACTCCAGTCTGGACTTTGCTTTGTGCTTGTGTCACCTTTGTTTGTGTGTCACTTCCTGTCACTGTTCTAGGACTTTTATTATGACGTTTGTCTCCCACTTTTTCTATGTCCACTGGGGTTTTTATGCCAACCCAGGTATGCCTCTACCGAGCTTGTGTGTTTCCATGTCAACAGATTAGTTCACCCATTTTGCCCTTCCTGGATACTGTTCGCCCCACCCCTGCTCTGCCAATCGGATTATTCTTGTGTTTGCCTTTGTGTTTGCAATTGGGTCTGCTTGTCTCAGTCCATCCCTATCCTAACACTGACATGTTAAATCATACTAACAATTTGTTAGAAACATGCAATGTGTAAAACGTATTTTAAAGTCAGGCAATTAACGTTTTCATTCTCTAGCTTGTCATCATCTTGACAAATGTTTTCATTTGTCCCACTGACACTTCTGACATGACTAGATCCGAAATTAGAATATGAATATACCAAAACAAATACTAATCACTAATAATCACAACCCAGGCTCATCGGTAAATGATGTGCTTCTAAATACATTTCTGCAGCACCAGTATTACGTACCTTACTGCATGTTTTGCAGCAGTTTCAAAGTGAAACTTCCAGTGAGTGGCACTTAAATGAAAGTTCAATACGTGACGTGGCACACATTTGTCACGTTGATAATACTGCGCTTGTGTTACGTTGATATAGGCACATATTGCTGTGTTTGTATTACGATGCTTCAGGTAAGTATTGTGATTGTTCATAATTCAAATATTCGAGAAAGTGTCACTAAAAGTTAATGCTCTGTTGAAAATATCCTTTACACCAAACCCAACCCTAAACCTACCCGATAGTATTAGCAACTACAAAAGTGATATAACAACACATTTGTTGATGCAGCCATGACATTTTAACTTCCTTATGTGGATTTTAGCTGTTTTGTTAAACCACTGAATTGAACCGGAGCTCATCATCCACTAAGTGCTTCGCCATATCGGGTGAGCTACCGAGCAAACCTACTGAGTTAGAAAACCCATGCATATGAAGCTGATATTTGTCACTAATGCTTAAATATACCAGTTTTCAAAGGTCACAGCATATGTTAAAATTGGTTTGAATTCACAACATAATATTCCTCAAGTAATACAAACATATGACTTTATTAATCGAAACTGTGGACTTGCAAATCATAATTTGTGTGAAAAGGAATAACAGTTGTGGAAGTTTTACTGCCTCTAGTGTTCATTTCAACTGGAAACTGCAGAGATTCGTATGTACTGTATAAGCATGTTTTTGGAGTTTTGCAGAAATGTACATAGAGGAACATATTTTCAATGAGCCTAGGTTGAATCATTGTTATGGCAATTTCAAAACAAGTACAGTAGTAAACAACTAAATTTCTCACAGTGGCACAATTAAAGGAAACTTTATAATGTATATTTATATACCGTGATTTTTTCATTCAGCTGTTCAATCACAGTCATTTGAAAGAAAATCACCCAGCATGCATTGATTTCACAGTAAATTTCTGACTACAGTAATTTATAAAAAAAAATATTCTTTAATCCTGTAAATTCCTGGCAATTTCTTTTTTATAGTGTGACCTACAGTATAGCCTACAGCGATCAATTTTGCAATTGAGTTTGTCAGGCATATGACGGCAGACATGGGACACTCTTGTGCTTTGTTTAAGAGAGTAAGAGGCCACTCCAGATCGTTCTGTGCTGGTATCAGGTATTGATGCATACATCTTCTGTATGCTGTCCACAACCTTTCTCGTTCTTCCTCACCCAGTCAAACAGTCATACAATACACAATAATCCCTACATTCCACCCAGCATCTGGCTCTTGTATATACAGACACGACTTTCTAAAACTGAAATTCCAGTTTGTAGAATATATACTGTTCAAAAAAGGATGTCACATCATTTGGTGGAAATGAAAATGATCAACCTGCAGAGGGCTGCATTCAAAGACACCTTGAAAACCCAAATCACAAAATGAAGAAGCAGGCTAGTCCATTTTGCTGAAATTTCAGTGCAGCAACTCAAAATGGTCGCGTCATTCTCCTAATGAGACAATGAATGGTGTCCTCCCAGATCTGGACCAGGGCATAACTGAACTCCTTGGCAGTCTGAGGTGATACCTGACGGCATTGAATGGACCTAAACATAATGTCCTACTCCAGTGTTCTACTGGATTTAGGTTAGGTGATCATGGGGACCATTCAATATCCAATACAATATTACAATTATTGTATATGAAATATATATAAAATTTGAATATCTTTACATTTAGCTTACAGTTACAGTTATATAGCTCTTCAAACCTCAACTAAAATTTAAATATAAAACTAGGCATGTAAATAGGGTTGCATAGCAAGCAACCAGTGTGGAAAATATTGTTGATAAAAAAATAATGCAACATCCCACATAATTCACTACTTTACTACTGTCAGCTCAAACAAATAACCAATAGCACCCAAGAACGCTGCACTGTTGCAGACAAAGATGTGTTCTTCAGTCGGACAGATGGTGCATAAATGGCTCTTTTGTTTTAAATTCTGACTCCCATTTTTTGGCCATGGGTTAGGGGAAAAAACAACAACAAAAACAGCAACTATAAAACGGCCTGTGCAGCATACATTCTGTCACAGGTTAAGGAATTATTAATATTACAAGCAAGCGATCGCTTCTGCAAAAACCTGCATACACATGGTATACTATTATGCTGTACAACACATGCCTTACAAAACTACATTATTTAACATTATTTCACAAATAATATAAACTATAAAAGTGAAATAATGGAAGATAAACAATGTCATATTCCTCAAAATTAAGGGTGATATAATTCTAATAGGTGTTTGTTTTGTAGTTTACTTGAAAAGACGATGAGTAAGAGAAGAAACACAAAAGCATCTATAGTCCCGCGGCTCTGGGGTGAGCAGCTGGAGATGCAAAGAGCTAAAGCCACCTGAGCTCCTGATGAAACACTGAAAAATGACACAAAGACACCTCTCATGTGGCGAAGAGTCACTGAGTGTAAACCCGATGAGAGCTTTCTGCTTCAGTACAAACAGACCCTTCAATCGCAAGGCAGCCGAAAGGAAATGATAATTTTCTTCACACTAAACAACTCAAAATATGCTAAAGTTGGAAAAAATACCTAAATAAAAATCACAGTTTTAAATAAAAAGTAATGTAACAGGATCATGCCCTGAAAACATTTAAGACAAAAAGTATGTATTTCATGTATTGATACAAAGCCTACATGTGTATTGTGGAGTCATACTACAATTGTAGTACAAGATCTTTTCCATACTAAGTTTGAATTTAAGAAAATATTTTATTTTGCCCATGTTTACAAACATTTGTCAACTACTGAATGAACAACCTAATGAACCTAAAGTGTTTTTGTCCTTTGATCTTTTCTCATGGAACTTTGGAGAGAATTTCCCCAAAAGTATGGTACAAAAAAATGGTATATGTATTTGTGCTATAAGATGATTAATTGTGATTAATCACATTAAAAAAAAAAAGATTTTGTTTGCATAATATATTAACGAGTATTATTTTGAATTTTGGTCCACTCCTCTTTGCAGATCATCTCTAAATCACTAAGGTTTCGAGGCCATCTCTGTCCAACTTTGAGCTTCAGCTTCCTCCATAGGTTTTCTATTCGATTAAGGTTCGGAGACTGACTAGGCCACTCCATGTCCTTAATGTGCTTCTTCTTGAGCCAATCTTCAATCAGACCCTGAAGGAGATGCTCCAACAGGTGCCGGTCAAGGATAAGACAGACTGGGATCAACTGCTGCCATATGTGCTGTTTGGTATCCGGGAAGTGCCACAGGCTTCCACAGGCTTCCATGGGCTTCACCCAGGCCTGGGAGCAGCAGCCAGCAGCCCAATGGACCGTCGTCAAGGACGTGGCTGAGATGAGGAACAAGATTGAACAAGTCAGGCCATTAGTCCGGGAGCACCTGATGAAAGCCCAGCAGTACCAACAATGCCTCTTCAAACAGTCGGCCCAACCGCGGGAGATACAGTGATGGTTCTGGTTCCCAACGCAGCATGCAAGTTCCTCGCACAGTGGCAGGGCCCGTACATGGTAGGTGAACGTGTAGGGCCCGTAAATGATCGACTGCGCCAACCCGGTCGACGCCGCCCAGTCCAACTGTACCACATCAACCTGTTAAAACGATGGGTTGGGAACCAGGACCAAGTTGCCGCACTGACCCTCCATGAGCCCACGGTTGTGGACACCAACCCCAACCTGTCCACCACCCAAAAGAGTGAGCTGAGGCACCCGGTCAGTCAGTCCCAGGATGTGTTCTCGGAACCCCCCGGCCACACCACAGTCATCAGCCATGACATCCACACTGCACCTGGGGTCAGAGTCTCGTCGGCAAGCTATAGAGGACGAGGTCCAGAAGATGCTGAAACTGGGGTTAATCTAACCATCATGCAGGCCATGGTCCAGCATGATCGTCCTGGCCGCCCAAGCCGGATGGCACCCTCAGGTTCTGTAATGACTACCGGCGGCTGAACGAGGTATCGGATTTCGACAGCTACCTCATGCCCTGGGTGGATTAGCTTCTGGAACACCTGGGAAGGGCCCGGTATAGGGCTTTTTTGGGGTTGGCAGGGTATTATCGCTGTTTTATTCCCAGTTTCTCCTCTATAGCTGCCCCCCTTTCAGACCTGACCAGGAAGGGGCAGCCTGAGAAGGTTTGCTGGAAAGAGGAAGCGAAAAAGGCCTTTCGGACCATCAAGCAGGCGCTCACCTCGGAGCCGGTTCTTTGCACCCCCCAACTTTGGCTGCCCCTTCCTGCTACAGATGGATGCCTCCGACACGGGACTCAGGGCTGTGCTCTCCCAGATCCAGGAGAGAGAGGAGCCTCTGGTAATGTATATCAGCCGCAAGCTGACCCAGACCGAGATAAATTACGCTGCCGTGAAAGAGAAAGCTCTCGCCGTCAAGTGGACAGTCCTGGAGCTGAAATAATACCTGTTAGGCCGCAAATTTGTTCTGTTCAAAGATCACGTGCCACTGCAGTGGATGGCCCAGGTCATGAGATGGTTCCTTGCACTCCAGGACTTCCACTTCGACGTGTGCCACCAGGCCCGTTCCTGTAACAAAAATGCTGACGGACTCTCTCGGTTCAGGGCAGCATTCCCCACCCACCCCCTATCTCCCCTCTCTCTTCCATCTCCAGGACCAGGACGTCGCTTGGGGGGGGGTGGTTGTGGCGGGAATCCCGAGGGACAATCAGCATCGCCCTGGCAACACATCGGATCCACCTGGAACCACTCACACCTGACCAATTGGTCACGGCTGCCCGAAGCATAAATACACAAGGAAGAAACACACTTGTGAGCTCGATCTCCACATGCTGGTTGTCTTACCTGAAACTCTTTACTTCTCTCCCTGTAGACTCGCCGTGATGATTGGCTTCCACACCGGATACATCCACTGGGGTTGAACGCACACTTTTGCACCCACCCCGCACTGGCACTGTCACTGGAGAAACCAATGAGAAGGACGCGTCCAGAGCACGAAGAGGATGAAGCTGACGACACCACAAGCATAAATAAATAAATCCACCCTCCGGGGCTCACAAAAGGACTTGCTTTGTCGAGTCGTTCTTTGCCAAACTCACTATATATATATACTGTATATAGTATGAAGCCTTAGGGCATAAAGTTCAATATTAGTTTGCCCTGACTTCTGAACCACAAGAATCAACTACAGTGCTTGTCCACACAGTAAAATCATTTGTCAGCTATCCCATTACCTTCTTGAGCAAGCGCATGATCTTGAGTATGAAAAAGGAGAAAGACCTGAAACAGCAAAAGGCAAGACAAAAAAAAATACTGTGAACTTTAATTCACTTATTTAATTAAACTTGTCAAACCAGAAGGATAAAGATAAAATTGTTATGCTACCAAAAATGACTAACAATTACCTTTAATAAAACAGTCTTATCGCTCTAGCAGGGAGTTCAGTGAATCATGATTCAACATGCTTTTACCCTGACAGTACTTTTTGTTTGTGTTGTGCTTGCTTCTTTTACTGCAAAGTCACTGAATGTAGGTTACATTTCTGTTTCCTCCAAATCATCTCTCATATCCCGAGGACTTCTGAATACAAATGAGTCACAGCGTTCTATATCAGAATTCATTCTTATTGCATTCAATAGATGTGTTTTGGAAGTAATCCTGCTTCCCAAATAGAGAGGTGCTATAGTGCTATAACAGCTTTCTTTTGGTTTTTATTTGAAAAGAAAATTACAAATACATTTATACATCTATAGTTTTAAAATTATTAAGCAACTTAAGCAATTATTAATTAATTGATGAAGCATTCTATATTTTTAGAACAAAATATTTATACAACATTTTACTGTAAATATATATATATATATACATACATATATATATTTATTTATTTATGAGGTGCCAAACCAGAAATAAATATATAAAAGTCAGAAATAAATCTGAATATATAAATGTAAATTGTGAAGTGCTGGTATAAGTCTAAATATATTGTTACGTCTGAATACACTGAAGTAAATGTGAATATATAGAAGTAAATCTAAATATGTAGTTGTAATATTGTGTGTGTATATATATATATATATATATATATATATATATATACATAAATCTGAATACATAGTTATAAGTCTGAATATTTTCGAATGCATCCGTCCCCAGGATTGGTTTGCAGCAATAGACCTGAAGGACACATACTTTCATGTTTCGATCCTTCCATGACACAGGCATTTCCTGAGGTTCGCGTTCGAAGGCCAAGCATATCAGTACCACGCCCTTACTCTGCTCAAGGAGCAAGGGGTTCGCATTCTCAACTACTTCCCTGTCTGTTCAATTACGTTATTAATTGATCTTTATCACATCTATGCCATATCTACATGTACAACCTACTACTACATATACTGTAAAACATTACTTTGGTGTAAAGCTGCTTTGAAATGATATGTATCATGAAAAGCGCTATACAAATAAATTTGATTTGAATTTGAATTGAACTTCGACGACTGGCTGATACTAGCACAGTCCGGGGCTCAGTTGTGAGAACACAGGCACTTGGTGTTACGACACCTCAGCCTGCTGGGACTTCGGGTCACCCGCATTGTTAGGGGTTTGGACGGGACCTCATCTGTATTGGCATATCAATTGCCTCGAGCTGCTAGCAGTACGTCTAGCTCTGGGTTGTCTCAAGAAGCACCTACAGGGCTGTCACGTACTAGTCCATATGAAAAAACACAGCGACCGTTGCATACATCAACCATCAAGATGCTCTACGCTCCTGTCGCAGCATCACCTCCTATGGAGGTGATGGAGACTCCATCCCCAGACGGTCCAGCTGACATGGGAGACCTTCGGAGCCGCTCAGGTAGACCTGTTTGCATCTCCAGAGACCTCTTACTGCCAGTTGTTTTACATCCTGACCGAAGGAACCCTTGGCAAGGACGCACCCCCTTATTGGCCCACCAGGACCTAGTTTCCTGAACTCATGCTCCTTGTAACAGCCCCTCCATGGGCGATTCCTCTGAGGAAGGATCTACTGACTCCCTGTGGCACCTGCGTCCAGACCTCTGGAAACTCCATGTCTCACCTCTGGACGAGACGCAGAGGTTCTAGGTGACCTACACCAAGCGTTAGTTGACACTATTCCTTTTGTGAGAGTGCTTTCTACAAGAGCTGCCTACGTGTTGAAATGGAACCTGTTCGCCGAGTGTTTTTTCTTCTCAACGAGAGGGCCCCTAGAGATGGCAGATCTGAGTTGTGCTTCTGTTTCTGCACCAAGGTTTGGAGCGAAAGGCTGTCTCCCTCCACCCTTAAAGTCTATGTGGCTGCTATCGCTGAACACCACGGCCCCATAGATTGTTGGTCCGTTGGTAAGCACGACCTGATCATCAGGTTCCTTAGGGGGGTCAGGAGGTTAAATCCTCCACGGCCCCCTACAGTACCCTCTTGGGACCTGTCTCTTGTGCTAAGAGCACTACAACAGGTCCCATTTGAGCCTTTGCAGTCAGTTGAGCATAAGTTCTTTCTATGAAAGCTTTGCTCCTGTTTGCATTGGCCTCCATCAAGAGGGTAGGGAACCTGAAGGCATTTTTGGTCAACAAATCGTGCCTAGAATTCGGGCCCGAGGATTCCCAGGTAACACTGAGGCCACAGCCCAGCAACGTGCACTAGGTTCCCACGACTCCCTTTAGAAACCAAGTGGTGAACCTTCAAGCGCTGCCCTCAGAGGAGGCAGAGCCAACCCTGCTGTTGCTATATCCCGTCCGAGCACTTAGATGCTACGTTGACCAGACACAAAGAAGTTACTCAACAAGAAGTGTAGCATCATCCTGGGCATTAGCACGCGGCACCTCGCTGGCAGATATTAGCAGAGCTGCTGGTTGAGCAGCTCTGAACATGTTTGCTAGGTTTTATAGCCTTCGTGTTCTCACCTCAAACAGGTAGTGACAGGGAGTGGACCAGTTTCGGTCAGCTTGGCAAGCTTAGCATTCTTAAGAGAGTCCAAAACAGTAGGCCCTATTGAGTTTACAGGCTCATCTGTTCCCCCGGCAGTCTGCCGTTCATGAGGGTTCAATCAACTCCTATATTCCATATGCATTGAAAGGTCATGATATATGTGTATCCGTCTTATACCTTCTACGGAAAGGCTGACTTCTGCACGTCTTCTCAGACATCCCAGTGCTCCAGTTTCTGAGTGCAGTGCTGGTATCCTGTGGTTAGAGTCCCAACCTAGAGGCCAAACACTGGGGGCATGAGATTTACAATATATTGTGCAATATTTTTACAATTTCAAATATTGATGAAAAACTAAATGTTCATTCTATTTTAAATAGAATGGCTGATCTTTTATTTATTGCAATGCTGGTATCCTGTGGTTAGAGTCCCAGCCTAGAGGCCAAACACTTGGAGACTTGGGAGACTCCCACACGATGCTGGAAGGGACTGCTTCCATGGCGTTTTGGTAAGGAGGGAGTGACCGACTGAAAGGGAACATCTCAGTTACATATGTAACCCTCGAACGGAGAAGGGAACGGAGACGTTCCGCCACTATTGGGCCGTGTCACCGGCTCGGCTCCTCAGCGAAGAACTAATGAATGCTTAATCCGCTGCCTACTTATACTCGCGCTGAGATCAGATGCAGCTGGATGTTAATCAGCGTATGTCAATTCCATTGGCATGTTTTCATACACATAGAGTAGATTAGATATCTTGAAGCAAAATTCCTATTCATCGGTCACCAACGTGACGTCTCCGTTCCCTTCTTCAGAGAACGAGGGTTACATATGTAACCGAGATGTTAACCGAGAAGTCTAAATATATAAATGTAAAATATGCAGCAGTAAATCTGAATAAATTGTTGTAATATTGTATATGTGTGTCACACGCACCGGATCACGTGAGGTCACGAGGACCCGGAAGTAACCTCACGCAGGTATTTAAGCAGGAAGC
>JAUYWG010000198.1:50062-63986 GCA_034779775.1 Enteromius afrohamiltoni | reverse complement strand
TAATGGCATATTATAAAAATAGAGTGGCACATTGCAGCCTTTTTTTCGTCAGAACAACATAGACGCACACACACATATATATATATATATATATATATATATATATATATATAAAGCTTTTTGTTTTTCTGTTAACAAATGTAAATAATTATAAGAAAATTTTGCTCCTTTAAAGACATAATGTTGTTTAATGGCATTAAATTTCATTAATATTCTGAGAAAAGATGACTTTAAAATGGCATCCTGTCATGACATACAATTATAAAAAAAATGATATATGTGTGGAAGCAATGCATCACCATAAGTAATTGTATTACACAAGTCTTACTGAACCCAAATTTTGTAGTGCAGTAGTGTAATTTAAACCTGGAAATATTGAAATATTTACAAATTTAAACAAAGAAACATTACAACAAAACGAAGAAGCATTATTAAAGATCCTGCACCATTATGGGTCACTAATCAATCTTTAGAATTTTTCAAAATGTTCTGCTGATGATGTAGTTATAATGAAATATTTGCATTAAAATAAGTACTTGTTGTCTTATAACACATACAATGGCTTTTATATACTGTATGTTTAATTCATACCGTAAGGATGGAGGGTGTTTTCATCAATCTCTGTGTTCTGATATAACTCTTCTGATGAAGTACTATCTGAATCATTCCCATCTGCCAAGCACAGAAGAATTCACATATATCTCCATCAAAATAAACGCTTGTCAATATTGTCTGAATGTGAAATCAAAAAGGTACCTTGACTGTGGGCGACAGGTACATGAGAGCTGCTGTAACCAGCAGTGCTTCCTGTCATCTGTGTGCTGAGGGGTGTCTGTAGTGACTTCTCAGGAAGTGATGGGCTTTCCTCATCTTCTAGAGAAAACAGATGCATGAGACCTGACAGAACGAATCCTCAAAACGCTCAGTAAAAATACTCTCAATCCTAAATGATTTATGTGAACCTACCACACTGGATCTCTATGTTTTGATAGTCCCCGCCAGAAGATGCACTGTCTGAATCATTTACATCCACCACTGATGTAAAAAGAGAATTCATAAATCTGAAATGCATTTCCCTACTACAAGATACTGTCTGACCTTAAGGGTAAAAGAATCTGAGATTTCAATCAGAGCTTTACCTTGACTGCCAGGGTTTGGTATGTGATGGTCACCGTGAGACAGGGGTGCAGAAGGTGACTTTTCTTGTAGGGATGGTCTTTCCTCACCTTCGTTAGAGAAAAAAAAGATTAAATATTAGGGCATATACCTAGACATGTTCTCTCTGAATTAATCCAAAGTATGATTTGTTTTTACATACGTGACAATAAATTCTTGTCTGTGTCAGCTTCTGTGTTGTAATAGAACTCGCCAGAAGATGTACTGCTTGAATCATTCACATCTACTTCTACGAGCAAAAAGAGGGTTTATAAATTTATAACTTAACTTTAGAACTTATTTCCTTACTAAAAGTGCATTTTTCAAAATGCAATTTCTTAAAGGAAAACCTATTCAAAATCTGATGTTGCATCAGTGTTAAATCAGCGCTTTACCTTTATTGTCAGTTTCAGGTTTGTGATGGTCATTAGAAGACAAGACTGCCAGTGGTACCTTTTCTTGAAGTGCTTCATGAAGGAAAAATGTTGAAATATAAGTATTTATTAAATATTCACATTAACAATAAATGTATTTGGTAACACTTTACAATAAGGTTCCGTTTGCTAACATTAGTTAACTATATTAGTTAACATGAACTAACAATGAAAAATATGTTTAAAGCATGTATTAATCTAAATATTCATGTTTTATGGCACATACATATAGATGTACTGTTATTGGATTCATGTAATAAAGTTAAATCAATATATAAAATAAACCCAAAATATGATTAAAGTGCATACGTGACTGGAGAAGGTTGTCCGTGTCTGTCTCTGTTTTTTGATAGAACTCTCCAGAAGAAGTGCTGCTGGTATCGTTCTTATAATCTGCTGGGTACAGGGAAAAGAAAAATGTATACATTTCCAGTGTATTTCCGTATTTAAAGTTGAATAAATACTGTCACGTGAAATCTGCATACATTGCTTGTGGGTGTCAGGAGCACCGAAACAATAAGCAAGTATAAAATTTCCCATGAATTTGACTATGATTTATTTGTGCGTACCTGTCTTTTGAAAGGTGTCCATGTTGATTTCCACATTGTGCACACGTCTTTCTTTTTCTGTATCGTCTACGTCATTCAGATCTCCTGCTAGACAGAATTCATACATTTCAAATGTGGTTCTCCACAGGTCACTGTTTACTTCTTTAACAAGAATATATGAGATCTCCATAATGTTAAAACCAAGAAACTAGTGGATTACTTTAATCTGTACTCTACTTTTAAACTCAATAAGATCATTCTTTATTTAGCAAGGATGTGCCAAATATGGAAGCACGTTTCCGCCATTGAATAACAAAAAAAAGGTTATTGTGACTTTATATGTCACAATTTTGACTTCATATCTCACAATTGTGAGTTTATATTTTCAAAATTCTGATTAAAAAAAAAATAATAATTGTGAAATAAAAGGCCGCAATAACCTTGTTTTTTTAATTTATTGGCAGAAACTGACTTCCATAGTAAAAATGTAATTAAAAACTTACATTGTTGCAAAAAAAATAAGACTGGAACAATGATAGATTCAGCTTTGTCAATACAGAAATAATTTACATGCTAAAATATGTTAAATAGAAAAGTTATTTAAAATATTTTTACAATAATTCTGTTTTGTTGTTTTGGTTTTTATATGTCTTACTGTAGTTCAAAAAACAAAAATCTTATCAACCCCTAACATTTTGAAAGGTAGTGCATGACAATTTGCCCAATTTTTTCTCTGTTGTCTCTTCACATTCAAAACAGCTTAAAACTTTCATAAGGGAGATGTCAGAAGCTGAACAATTGCATGCTCAACGATTTCAGTGGGGTGTGTCTGAAAGCTCTCTCTAATGTAATGAGTTTAAATATAGTTTGAACTGAAGTATAAAAGGAAACTATTTTCCTCCACCGACACTCACTGACTCCGTTTTATGTAAAAATAACTTATGCAGTTAAACCAGTAATATCTGGTTCTTACTCTGATATGTGTGTTTTTAAATAAGGACTGATTCTATTCCTATCTATTTCAGCTGGTATTTGTGGTAATCTGCAATAGATGTGTTGTCTATTGCATACAGCATACTTGAGTTTTGATGCAGTCTTTGCGGTCGATTGCTGTTGTGAAGTTCATTGTCTGAATCAGTGGAGCTGTCACTGTTGTGAGTGGGCCGATTTGTTTTCTTGCTAACTCTGCGGACATAGTTTGAGCTCGCTCTCAGGCCAAGACTTTCTGAGGAGTGAAAAACATTGCAAAATTAAAATTTGACCATAACAGAAATGACAAAACAGAACATCATTATAGTTAGACAATACATTTTTTTTTTTAGCATTTTATGTATTATAATTACAGACCCAATTTATAACTCATTTTAATTACAATTACATTCATTACATATGACAGCAGACCATAATCTGAAATTCCTTTAAGAATATTTATAATATATAATAAATACAATAAATAAGGACGTAGCAAATAAAAATAGAAAATAATAAAATAAAGATAAAAACAATAGCAATACAAACCATACTGATATCCCCCAGCAGCGTGGACAGCTTGTGTGTTGTAGATTCCCATCTCTGCATTGGACTGGTTCTCCAGGCTGGAGTGAGAATTACTTTGTTGTTGGTGAATCACACATTCTGTTGGCAAAGAGAATAAAAGCAAATGCCTTAAACTTCCCAATGCAGCACTAAGCCGTCGCCTTAATTGTTCAATTAACTAAAATCAAAAGAACAAGTTAATAGTTCGCAAAAGGTTTAACTCTCTTTGTGATCAATAAAAAAGAATTTGAATGGAATGGAATACACTGAAATGGAGTCAGTGAATTCCTTTGAAGATCAATACAATACAGTATTAAGACATCAATGTTGTATTTATACACATAGGTGCTCTCAGAGTTAGACAATGATAAAAAAATAAGTCTGTTGTAGCTGGGTCCGTTCTTCGTATCTCGCCAGCTCAGTTAGCTAGATTTGATTGTTGTGGATTTGTCCTGATCTTGGATCGTTCGGTTCTTCGAAGCTCATCCTGGGGCCTGTTCCATAAAACAAGTTTACCAAATAAGCCAGGCTTATGGCAGATAGTCTGACTTATTTTAATACAAATTAACTGGCAATAAGTCAGACTAACTGAAATAAGCCCCTGGACTTGCTGTCATAGCAACTGGTCCGTAAGCTTGAACCTAGTCGGGAGCAGGTTTATTTCATGTAAACAGGATTTAGGCTGCGCTCCTGGTTGGTTATGATTGGTTGAAATGGCGAGGTCACACCTGATTGGTTAAAGAGCATGGCTGACTGACTCACGTGGGAAAAGAAAAGTATCTTGCAAGAAAGTGTAGAAAATAATTACGATGATTCACACACGATATATATAAAAAAATATTATATAATTTTATTTATATTTTTATATTTTCTATATATATATATATTTTTTTTTTTTTTACTTTTTCTTTTTCTTTTTTTTTTCTTTTCTTGCTCAGTTACATTTTATTTAGGCCTACTTCTAAGAAAATAAGTTTTATTTATTTTCCGATGCCACTTTATATGTCAGTAAAAAGTCTAAAATGTTTAAATACTTGGTAACACTTAATTTCGATAGTCTACTTTAGACATTATACTAACAGTATTGTCAACTAGCAGTCATTAGAGTATTAGTAGACTGTCTGTTTAATATCTTTTAACACTTTATTTTGATGGGTCCACAACATACTACATACTAACTATAATAACTTTGCAAGTAGCCTATAGGTCAACTTATTCTAAGTTGACATGTTAGTAGAATGTCTAAAGTGGACTATTAAAATAAAGTTTAATATTTTTTGGTGCCGGTGCATTTCATAGTTATTCATTTTAGTACAGGGCGTAGTATTTACTTTCTAACCCTATTGCAACATTGCGATGGCACTGTTTCCATCGCTTCAGAAGAGATGAGTGAGTGGTGCTTTTACAAGTAAAACATGCTTATACTTGCCCTTTGCTCTTTTGAGGTGCACATAGGCAGCAACGTTTAAAACAATAACCATGAACAGAGCAATAGATAAGAGGATGCTGCCAATCGCTGCTGCCGAGACACCGCTACTGCTTTGTGTAGACACCACTGCAGTTGACACTAAAATAAACAGAGGTTTTATTTATCAAAAGAAATCATTCCGATTATGTCACTGTTTTAATCATTTATTTTTCATCATAAACTGAAGGAACTAAAGCATCACCTGTCATCAGAGTTGTGTCCAGCTCAGTTGTGTCGGTTGTGGGTATGATCTCAACACTTTCTGTATGAAAGAAAATTAATCCATTTGGATACATCAAAGAAATTTCTAATGACCAAGACCTGTTAGCTAAAGCTTATATGCGTGTGCTTTGACATTTCAGAAACACTGTTGTAAGCCTGCCCTACTTTTGTTTTTTAGACCAACTGACATGGAAATTCTCTCCACCGCCCTAAAAAGTTCATTCTGACCTGTGCCAGAATTTAAATTATGGTAATGTTATACCTCAAGAGATCACGTACTATGACCTCAAATTCACACATGAAATTTGGTTGTCAATACATTTGACAGAAAACGTTGGTGTCTACAAATCAATTGTTATAATTCTTAAATCAACACTAATTTCAATCTGGACCTATTCACCGTCATGTCCTGCTCTTACTGAACCATTCAACAGTGCATGTTATTCCAAACAAAAATTGATGTATTTCATTTTAAGGTGCATCCTTGTAACAAGGTAATTATGAGTAATGTTAATTAACCACATTGCTAACATAACCATATTTGGGTGCATTGGTGGTCCTAATAGGTGCTAATACATGACTAATATAACATATGCACTGTGTAAATAAATTCAGATTGCTTATTTGCATACCAACATGGACAGCTTTTAATGCATAATCACCTTTTTAGACCGACTAACCTTAATACTATTTTAGACGTCCATTCAAGCTTAAACTATAGGATATGCGCTGACATTTTCACCAGCAAATCTGACATTTCATTTACTGCTTCATTTGACAGCGCTAAATCCAGCACCACAACCTGCCAATATAAGAGCTTTGCTAAATACCAATATTGTATTTTATTCATATTAAAAAGTACATTAATACCTATATCACTATTATTTATTATTTTGTGTATATTTAATAGGTCATGCTATATGCAGCGTGATTACTAGACCAAATTAGACCTAAGATAAAGTGCTCCTTTTTTGACATAATTTGGCCATGTGGATATATAGATCATATCAAACAATTGCCAAAAGCTATTTAATATTATTTTAACAAACTTGCATTCTCCAATCAGGTATATAATGTCCACTTCAATCAATTCCTGACAAGTAAAAATTACCCACTCTATCTATTTTTCCAACTGATAATATTGTGAAATACTTAAATATGGCATATGCTAAACTGCTGTTCACCTTTGAGTTTTACTTTCTTTAGTACTTGCCCATTAAGTGTGCAGAATCTGAACGTTTATAGTACCTGAACAGAAAACACCAACATCTTCTTTATGTCCACAATAGTTGCTGGCAGTGATGTTGATTGAGCTGCAATTCCACAAGCTGCTCTCGGAGCCATTGCATTGCATTTGACTGATGTAGATGGTACCTGTTCCAGGCCCAAAAAAGCCCAATCTTTTCGCACTTCCACATCCCAGCTGGGTGCAAACTACATGTCCACTATTAATGTCAAAATCATCATCGCACACTGTTCCCCAATTCCCAGAATGCATCAGCTCCAACCGACCAGCACAGCGATCATGTCCTCCAACCAATCGGGCAGCACCATGCTCTGAAAGACAGTGGTCAGGCCAGACATAGCACAATTACAGTAATGAAACAAAAGTAGAACACTTATCAAAAGATCTCTGAGAAGATCTCAGATGACTCACCGCAAATGACTTCAGTTGCATTCCTGCAGTCGCCTTCTGCGGCTGTAGTGCAGTTGTGCAGTTTTGAATCTCTCAGGATGCAGTTTGCAAGACAATTGCCATTTTGCACTGCTGCAGTCGTGCTGTGCTTGAAAACACTGCCACAACTTAAATGTTCACAGATTCGGAGAGCAAGCTCTTTCGTTTTCTGAACATCCAAAAGGTCGAGCGTCACATCGACTGTAGTGTTCATGTAAAGAGTCTGAGGCACACCAAAGCAGCCTTGGGACAGACTTAGTGTAGAGAGCTCAACTAGTTCAGATAGACAAAAAAAAGAGAGAAAACTTAAATCATTTCATTGAATCATCTACTTTAATGTTTTCTGTCGTTCTTATGAATGCATTGACTTTTTTATCTTTAAAGCATGCCGTGTTGAGTCAGAAAATTTTCCAACATCGCATCCTGACGCTGATCTTATCTGAGTGTTGATTCTGAGAGTTGATTCTGTTCTCTGTGTGTATTTCTAGTACATCAGACACTAGACTTTTATTTAGACCCAAACAGCAAAGTGAATATGTAAACCGTGGGCCATTGTTTTGTGTTGCAGAACGTTGTAGCAGTACACTGCAACACAGCCACATCCCGTGAGTCACTTCCTGTGGAAATGTCATATTGTAGCATGGAGGACACTGGGGAAAGAACTTTTTTTTTAGAATGTTTGTGAGATTGCCTCTGCAGTGTGGTTTGTGCTCATGAAGTTCTCCTGATTTATGACTACAGGATGCAGTTGTGTCTGTATATCATCTGTGGAACTGTGACTCATTCTGAAGGTCTTGCTTTGGGGTAACCTCTTAACAGGGTCAGAGGTCACTGGTCTGATGTTCCACTGTGGTGGTGAATAAAACCACCGTTCAAACGTTTGGGGTCAGTAAGGTTTTTCTTTTTTTGGAAAGAAAGAAAAATATGTGAAGTCGGTAAGATTGCATTAAATTGATCAAAAGCTGCAGTAGGATTTATAAAACTGTTCCAAAATAATAAATTAATAAATACTTTTGTTTTTTCATCAAATAATCCTAACAAGAAATGTATCAAGGTTTCCACAAACATTATGTAACACAGTATGAAATGTTTCTTAAGCACAAAATTAGCATGTTAGATTGATTTCTTAAGATCATGTGACACTGAAGACTGGCTTCATTTGACATCACAACAGTAAGTCACATTTTATAATATTAAAATAGAGAGCTTTTATCTTAAAGTGTAATTTCACAATATTAATGTTTTGTACTGTGTGTTTTATGCTGACCATAAAAAACTTATTTCAAAAACATAAATAGATTTTACCGATCCCAAACATTTGAATAATAGTGTGGTTGTTGGAAAAGCATGGAAACACTGTACATAACAGTGCATGAAACAAATCTGGGAAGTTATATACAGATTAAACTCTGAACTAAATATTCAATAAACAGTGAAATAGACAAAACGTGCATAGTAAATATAAAACCTCAATCAAAAGGACTTACTGGTTGGGAAGCAAATGTTTGTTCTGAAAATGGATTGAGATTATTTAAGCGTCTTCCTGTGATGCTGTAGAAAGACTCAAAATTGTTTTGTTTGTTGTTTTGTTTGTGTTTAATGCCATTCCAGCTCCTATACTAACTGAATTATCAAAATTGTTTTAAATGTTTTTATTTAAAATTATGTTTGTTGTAATTAATGAGTGCACAGACTCTTCGGTCCGACTGATTATTGATTATTAATTTCGAAGCGGTTGTCTTTGGGGAGCTGGATTGCCCTCTCAGTTCTGTGCAATCTCGCGGTGGTCTTGCTGATGTCTATTCTCTGTTCAGTTTGATGATAGTCTCAGCAGGCCTACCGCTAACACAGTGTTCATATTGTTCAACATCTTGATTAACTGCTTGATTTTGCAGCCCTATTTTAAATAAGCTAGCTGCTTTTTTTTTGATTGTCATGAGGTTGCTGCTAACAGCACCCACTGATTAGACTCATGTAGATAAGATGCAGATGTAGACAAAGACACTTTCAAAGGAAGGCATGAGTAGCAGTAATCATTCACTCACTCTGTTCGTCTGAACGATCAGCATGCTTTTTCATACTCTTGGAAGGTCGGTCATTTGTAACATTGAAGCCTGAAGATGAAAAGATGAACATCATGAACTTGCATTTCAGTCTAAAGTGTAAAAGTAGAACGAAACGCTTAAAAAAGCAATCTTCCAATTTACTATCAGTCGTCACTGTCTGCAACAACTATATTTATCAAAACAATAGCAATGAGGCTGTTGAACAAGATTCATAAATCAAAACCGCAAAAGTTTGGTAATGTTCACGTCAGTTAACTTTGTAATGAATTCAGATTCGAAGATGTCAAAAAAAGAACATTTCCAACATGGAAGAGGTTTGAATTACTTGCAGTGTAAAAAAAATGTAGATACATTTTAATTCAACATTTTGTACAATATGAATGAGTTTGCAAGATAAAACATGTACAAGTTATCTATTAATAACATATAGCAAAGTTGAAGTTATTTATAACTATAAGAATGTTTCTTGAACACCCGCTGCGTTTAACGCAAACTAGATAAAAGGGCTGCTGATCTTGTATTTCAACACAGCGTGGACCTCTAAATTAGGTTCTCCATCTGCCTCACTCAGAGCCGACACTCGGCTTGGTCATTAAAGTGTACTCTAAAAAAGTCACAGTATGAAATTCATTCAGAATAATGATAATTGCATTTGTGAATAATCATTATGTTATTTCCCTCTTTAGACATTCTCAGAAAATCTAAAAATATTCATTTTTCTAACAAAAATGGTATGATGTCTTTGTCTGCTTTGGTACATAACTAAAAAAAAGTCCTTGCACAGAATAAAATAAATGGAAGAAAAATATTGCTATTTATTATTTATATACTACACAAGCTAAATGTATATTGCTTACATAAAACTCAACGTAACCTTACTAATAATTCCGAATTTGCCAAGTTCCGGCAATTAAACACATAAAATTACATAGACAAATTATATTTTAGTTTAGTATAATTAATATTTTAATACGCACTATAGTAATGAATTTGTTGTTTTACAAAAGGAGATCATTAATTAAAATGAAAGCAAAAAAATGAGTTGCAATAATTATACTTTAAGATCATTTGCATTATAATCGCTCTTATATAAACAGTTATTTTATACATATTAGGTGTGTGTACTATTCGTACGCTCTATTTCTGTCAAGGTCCACGCATTCTTTATAGCAAACATTGAAGAAAAATAGAACATTTATCTTATTCTCTTACTGAAACACATCTCTATAAATGTCGAGCCTTGTAAATGCCACATGATCGTGTTTATAACATCCACAGCTTGTTTTCCACAATCTAAATGAACTCCAAGTAGTCTAAAAATGGCTGTTAGGAAAATTGAACGCTAAGATGTCGTTCTTTATTTTTAGCCGTCATATGCATTTGACTTACAATTGAAGTCATCTTTCTCCATTCAATCTCCTGTGAAGCTCAGCTTATTATTTACCAATGTGTCATAGTGCATTGAAGTGCATAAACGAATCTCTGGTTGCACTTTGTTCAAACAGCACTCGACAAAAGCAACGTAATAAGCCAAGGCATCGCTGAATGTTCTTTTGTCAGTTGTTTTTTTTTCAGATTGCATTGTGTTGCATTAGTTAAACTGAGCTTTGTTTTAACCACAAAGCGTGTCTTACACCAAGTCTTTTGTTGAAAGTGCACATTTGATTTTCCATCTATGATAGTGATTGTCTCTCAAGAGGTAGTTCGTGCAATACTCTTCTACAAGCTCTCTGCTCAAGTATCATCGACTTAACAGAGAAACCATAGTAATTGTAGTACTACTTATTAATATTAGAATACGTTTAAAAAACGGCCAGAATATACTATATAATCACAGTTGAACTCAGAGTCTTTGGATGAAAAACCCAGTCTGCCTACACCAACAATACACCAGAATCATTTTACCTTGAGACAAGGACAAAGCCTGGAGAACACACAGCAGCAGAAGAAACATCTCTCAGTCAGTCAGCCAAAGCCTTCTGTTCGTCCCTGATGGAGAAAAACGTGACCCTGCACCTTCAGTCTTTGGTGTTTGTGCAGTTGCTGCATGTGGTTTCCACCACGGGGAGAATTTGAGCATCATGCCTCACAAACGCACACCCTGTTATGCTACCGTCACAGGTCAAGTGCACATGTTTGCGGTGTGAAGTTTCACTTCATATTTCACTTTATTTTGGACTGTTCTGAAATATGTTTTAGTGGCTGATGGATTCGTAATTTTACCCTTTTCATTTCTCTCCGGTTCATTATAGGCTTTTATTGAGTTTCTTTGAGAAGTTACACAAAACGCTCAAGCTAGGCAGAATCGATTAAGAATTCATCATGAAGCCCAATTCATCATTGCCCTGGAATGCAATTAATGAAATGAAGGGACAATGAAGACAGCTATCTGTAGATAAATTGTCTGTTATTATCTTCTAGCCTAAAAATGACAAGTTTAAGACGTCAAAGCAGATTTCTACAACTGCTCCCACTGCTGAACTTCAGTTAAATAGTCATTGACTCATCCTATTGGATTTCTAAAGCATTATAGAGGAAGTGTTGGGTATGACCCAAACATTTTTTATCTTTTTTTTTCTGATATGGGAGCACAGAAAAAGCTAAATAAAAATAATAAAATCCATCTAGCAAAATAAACAGGCTTTTAAAAATGGAGGAGAAAAGGCTTCCCATATCTTTTGTTGTCAACATCAAAGGCCATGGGTCAATCAAATGGACACATTTGATGTAAATTTATCTGTTATTTGGTAGACGCCAGCCAAATTATGCAGAGAAGCCAACATGGACAGATTGCATAAAATACATTCATCTTTAAAATCCAAGGATAAAATTGTGCAAGGTGAAAATAAAAAACGGCCAAGACTACATTAAATATAGGTTCATTTGCATTAAAAATAACCACGTTTGTGCCAACCGCAATGTGTTTTGTGATAAATTATTGGCCGCCACGACTATGAAACTATTTTTTGTTGAATTGTTGTATTCATCCACCCTTATTTTGCATATTGTTGGTCCTATGCATGATAGCAGTATCGTGTTGAAACTTTACTTTTCCAACTTCCAACATGTCCAATCATCAGCCACTCTCAGGAATAATATCTGGCTGCTAGCACTGGAAAACTGTAGTAAATTACATTGACTATCGAAATGACAATATAGTATATTTATCAAACTGAGACTCACTCAAACATTGCAGATATAATGCAGTTTCTACTTACATAATGAACTGAGCATTATTGAGTAAGGCTTAGTGGGTATAGACCTGAGCTTTGGTTGCACAAAGGGTGAAGATTGTGCTTTAAAAAACTTAAAAATGGCGACTTCATGTGAAGTCGTGAAAATTAATTTCATTGTAAGAGGACCCAGAGCAAACCAAGGATATTATTTTGATTTGCCAATAAGCCAGTAAGCATATAGCACGAAATGTAAAAACCTTGTTCACCTGCACAACCACATGGGAAAGCTCTAGTGTTATCTGATTATCTTGAAATACAGCTGAGATGTGAAAATAGGAGTAGTGTCTGCCAGGCATTATTTATCTTCTTTAAACTTGTGTGTATATTGTTCAGCATCTGTTCCATGTTAGTGATTTCTGGTAGACTGCTGCGGCTGCATTGTCAGAAAAAGGAAAGATGATTTGCTGGCCGAAACACTGCTGAGTAAAAAAAGATTGGCGTCTCCACAGCACAAATGCACTGAGATGCACCATTATGGCCCTCTCAGAAAATCTTCATGCTAACAGTACACAGGCATAACAGTAATGCTGGTCAGGGAGGTTTAAGCAAATAGTACAATCTGTTTTTCTGCTGCCAGAAAATGACAGAATACATAAGCTTAAGCAACAAAATATTGTTTATTTTTGTTCAACCAAGTCCAACAGACCAATACTGTGCCGTGCGTGATTTCACATTGAGCCGTATATTCTACACACAGCCGTTGTTCACTCATCCAGTAAGAAACTCATCCAGTAAGAAATGTTCCGCGGTGTAAAAATAAGTGCGATTAAAATGCGTTAAAAAATTAATGCGTTATTTTTGTGTAATTAATTAATCTAAACTAACGCGTTAAAATACCGGCCCTAATTTAATTGTTTACATAATTGAACTAAGTAATAGCCTACTTTAAGTTATGGTTTCCTGCGTTATGTGTCTTGCTGTGTATGAAGTCTTTATGTGCTCACCATATACAGTCAAACCAAAAATTATTCGGACACCACTTTTTTTTTGTGACTAGTGGGTGCTGGACACTAGTTAATGTAAGTTAATTTGTTTAAGTGAGGATAGCTAAATAAAGTAAAATCTTCACATAGTGGACTACCACAATATAATTTGGGACCATAAATAATTCAGACACCATTGGGTTACTCCACTCCAAAACTAAAATGTTGTGATTAATCACTCACATGTCGTTCCAAACCCATAAAAGCTTTGTTCATCTTCAGAACACAATTTAGGACATACTGGATGAAAACCGGGAGGCTTGTGACTGTCCCATTGAAGCAAATTACATTTTCAAGGTCCAGAAAAGACATCATTAAAATAGTCAGAAGAGTGCATCCAGTGAATACTCTCCATGGTGCTATGGTGACGTTATGGTGATGAATCGTTGGATAAAGTTGTTATTTTTGTTGTCTCTCTGTACAAAATATATTCTTGTAGATTTATAACGTTATGGTTGAACCACTGATGGCAGTTGGACCTTTTCATCCACAAGGTGGCTATATTGAGCTGTTCTAATTTACATGATGTAGAAGTGTTACTGGATGCATGGATAATGATCAAATTTCCAGTTTAGCATTCAGTGGTGCAACTGACCAAAGT
>JAUYWG010000198.1:0-47180 GCA_034779775.1 Enteromius afrohamiltoni | reverse complement strand
CATGTGTTTGTATTTTTATATACTTAATAAATATACACAGTACATACAAATATACTATGTAAAGAAAAACTTTTGGATGCGATTAATCGCGATTAATCATTTGACAGCACTAGTCTAAATATAATTTTATTTATAGGTATACCAAAGTGATTTATGACAAGCAAAAAAACAATTTGGGAAATTAATTCATACATTTCAAACACAAAAAGTTAAGGACTGCAGCTTGAAATATACGGAATGAATGACAGTGTGCACTAAATGAATGAATGAATGAATGAATGAGTTATTGAAGTTAAATTGTTGAGTAAATAACCGAATGAATTAGCACATAACCAAACTACTTAGGCTAGCCTACTTATTATTTCTGTAAAATATTTATGACATAAATAGTGTGAATAATCTACTAGATTAGAATGGCATTATTCCAAAGTCCACACAGGTGAAAATAAAAAGCTAAACTCAAGTCTCAGAAGTGAAAGGGGTTTAAGGGTTAATTACTCCACCCCAAAATGAAAATGTTGTCAATAATCACTTATCGTTTCAAATGCCAAAAAGCTTAATTCGTCTTAGGAACACGATATTCTGGATGAAAACCGGGAGGATTATGACAGTTCCATTGACTGCCAAACAAGTTTCTCAATGGAACAACATGGAGGTAAGTGATTACTGACACAGTTTTCATTTTGGGGTGGAGTAATCCTTTTTGAAACTGTCCTTTTCTGAATGCTGTCAGATAACAGCTCAACAGCTTGACATCCTACGCATGCAGTCTGCTACCTTCCCATCATGCACTTATGCTCCAATTCATTGCAAAATAATTTATATTTCCCCACCAGCTGCAACAACGCTGCGCTGTCCATTTTCCTATATTGCTCTGTATTGATCTATTATTCGTAATTCAGTATTTTGATGGTAGATGCACTGTATTGTCAATTGCCATGTTTTGCCGTTGTTAGCTAGCATTGCATCATGGTTTTGAAAATACAAAGAACAAAAAGTTTTCCATTTTAACCAACTTCACCTCTAAGATAAGGCAAGTGAATTGAAGAAAGAGTCTCAAATGTCATATCATAACTGGTAATGACATAAAGCACAGAAATTAAAAACAAACTGTATGAATGACCTTGTTAAAAGGAAGATCAATTGGCATCAGTGTCAGAAAATAGCTGGGGATATAAGCTAGGGGATGCAAAACTGTACTTTCAAATAAATGCTTAGAAAGTACAGTTTTGACTTGGTGTCTTTAATGTATTCAAAGGCATTGCTTCTTTAGATTTTCTTCTATCAAATACTGACTCAAGTGTTTGCTCAACTGTAGAGCAAAAAAAAAAAATAATTACTACACAACACGAAAGAAGCACAGCAGACTCCTTACAATAATTTAATTAATTTGCTTTTCTTACTTGTTGCAAATGTATTCAATTTAGACCGTAATTACTGTTTTATTTCCCTGTGTCTCAGGAAGATGAAGAACTGTACAACACGGTAATTTTGAGTCTCTGTGCTTTTGTTCAAGGGCACTTGATGTCAACAACATGGCATTTCTTCTTTATAGTGCCACTTCTTTATAGCTTTCAGACTATAATGCTATTTACTTGTTCAGTAAATCCTTAATGTAAGACACAGTTACCCTGGCAACCTCATATGATGCTCAAAGAAAATTCTTGCTTTCTGAACTGTCACATGTGCGAGATCATGAGATTGAGCTCCATCTGTCTTTAAAGAAATAGGTTTCCTTAAAAAGGGATATTTGCTGAAAATGGACTCACCATCCGAGTTGTAGATGATTTTGTATATTTCTTCATTACAACAGACATAGAGGGATTAAGCATTACATCAGTTCTCACCAGTGAATACTCTACAGTGAATGGGTGCCGTCAGAGTCCAAACAGCTGATTAAAACATGGCACCAGTCCATCCGCTAAGATATTTTGAAGTAAAAAGCTGCATGTTTGTAAAAAAACATAGTCATCTTTAAATCCATAATCCATAATAAAGCTTTCTCCAGTGAAAAAGTCTATCGCCTGGTGTTTCTTAAACAAGCAACTTTTTCCTTCTTAAGACATGAAGTCATGTGAATTGTGAATGATTGTTATGTTTTTATCAGCTGTTTGGACTCTCATTTTGATGGCACCCATTCACTCCAGAGGTGCCAACTTCACCCACTCAGCATGTCAGCTGCACCATTATCTTTTTGGACAGGCTTACATGACAATAGTTATTTTCCTTACAAAACCTTCCTGCAATGGAAGAGTAATTTGGAAAAACAGGATATGCAAAAATGATTTCATTTGGGTCATCATAATAGCAGCTTTGCCTTTATGCTGTAGGAACAATGAAACAGAACATCAATGTCAGCAGAGTGCAACAGAATAAGAGGAGAGCAGAATTTACTAGAAAATGTAGTTGACTTTTAGTAGACAACCTTGAGACTAGAGTTTTGAAGACACCAGAAGTGGAAATGAAGTAAAGAAAAGTGATAAAAGTAAAAAAATAATATCGTCCAAGGCTTTAAAGTAACAGTGCATTAGACCACAGATCGGGACAAATGGCAAATATTTATTCTCAAATGGACAGGCTGTTAGCTTAGTTTCAGCATCTCCTAAAAGCTTTTACACGTTCTGTGAGAGATGTTTACTTATAAGTTGCTCTGTGAGTGTGTAAAGGTAATTGTGCAGTCATAATGAAAGATTTGTTTTTGGGGTATTTTGACACCACATTCAGATCCCCAAACAAGAGGAGTGTGAAATACTACTTACTGACACAGCTTTTGAAAAAAGAATTCAATGAAGGAGAGGGAAAAAATCCAGTTTTGAGAGTCTGGCTTGAAAAAATAAGCCACTTAACACTTCAAAAAATCTGTACAATTTTACAGTGAAAGAAGAACATCTCAGCTGTGGTTGCCAGAATTCGTTTTAGGTTTTAAGATTTTAAGTTAAATTTACAGTTAAATACTGTAATTTCATGAACTGATATAATGTTAATATACCAACCTGTTAAAGTACTGAAATCTGTTTTGTAACTTTGAAGTACACTGATAACCAAAAGAACCAAAGCCTGTCACTGGCAGTTCATATTTTAAATATACAAGGTGCTCAGTGTCACACAAACACTAAACACTATGATGGTGTAACATACAACCCTAATAAACATAACTGATACAACTAAGAAGAAACATAGTTCTTTCAAAAAATATATCAATTTTAAACAAAATTTGAAATGCAATGCATGGAATTCTGGAAATGTCAGATTACAGTGTTTTCCTGTATTTTTACAGGAATTTACCATTAACCATTTAACAGTTTTTACGGTCATATTTTACACTGGCTTTTTCATTAAAATATCAAAAACCAAATGTATTTAAGAGATATTTAGCATGTCAATTTGAGTGTCAATTAACCGCTCTTCCACTATTTCACAAATATTTGTGCCCAGGAATGTAGGTCATTTTAAAAACATTTTTATTATTAATTCTTAATGGATGAATATACATAACACTAGGGGTGTGACGAGATCTCATGGCACAAGATTTAGTGAGATGCAATGTGTCTCGTGAGATGTGACTGGTCTTGCGAGAACTTGGCGATATCCTCGCGATAGTGTTATGATGCTGCACTACACATCTCTGACAGAAAACTGCTACCGTGTTTTATGGCGTGCTGACTCAAATTCCAAATGGTTTTCAGTGGTCGCTTTATCGGGTCCAGTGTAGGCAGACTTAGGGCCGGGGTGTGTTTCACTTTCCGCACAGCCGCATCCGCACAGCTTTGAAAATTATACTCAATTGCGTGAGTGGCACTCTTTTAGCATTTTAGCATTCTTGCACATACACTATTCTACCTGTGTAGTTTCTGGACTTGAAAAATTGCCTGCACGCGGACAGGGTGCGCGGGTGTCGGCAAGACCCTCCTGATGATTAAAATGATGTAATGCAGACGAATGAAGTATACTTTATACAAAGTCTTTGATGAGTTCAGGAGGGAGGCGGATAATGGGGAAGGGACAGTGGGCCAGGTCGACTCCTTAGACTCACAGACTGAAGCGGGCTCTGCAGTGGACTCCCGGACTGGATCGGGCTCTGAGGACTCCTGGACTTGAGCATAATCTAGAGTGGGCTCTTGGACTTGAGTGGATTCTGGAACTGGACCCCCAAAACAGAAAATCTCAAAAGAATCATCAAAGTAGATAGCCTGGGTGGAGCCGGCAGTGCAAGGAGTCTAGGAGAAACTACAAGAGCAGACTGCTCAACTTCTCGAACCAGTGGATTAGGATCCTCCTGGACCACCGATCTCGAGACCACCAAAAACAGGCCCTCCAGGACAAGACTCAAGACCACCAAAGCTGGGCTCTCCAGGACCACCGGACTTGAGACCAACAGAGTATGCATTGAGTTGCCACCATGTGATAGGCTGATCAGTAATTTGCGTCAACGAGCAGTTGGACAGGTGTGCCTTATACAGTGGCCGGTAAGTGTATATGGTATGGCTAATGGAATGATTACAATCAGGTGGAAGTGAACAGACAAATGAGACAATCAGGGGCGCACAAAGGTATATACAAAAATTAGCCCTCTGGTGGCTGCTTAGGGAATGACAACCACAAACTGTGAACCGCAGTTGGGACATTTTGTGATTAAGTTAAAAAAATAACTAACTAACAGCTAACTAACACAAAGTAGAACACAAAAACAATGATAACATCTTATCTGTTATCTGTTATCTCTTTATATGGTCACTTAATAGATACATAAATCTTGAATTTTATTCCTGTCTCCTATCTTGAAAAAAATCATTATATCCAATATATATATATATATATATAATAGGTCTGCTATTAGATGTGTATCCCTTTTAAATGCGGGAGTGTACTTTCAAGAAACCAAAGTTTCTTTCTAACGAAACTTGAAAACATGATTTAAATTAATTCATATTCCTTTATATATCAGTAGATGAATTGTATCAGTGTACTTCAAAGGTACAAAACAGATTTCTGTACTTTAACAGGTTGGTATATTTACATTATATCAGTTCATGAAATTACAGTATTTAACTGTAAATTTAACTTAAAACCTTAAAACCTAAAACGTTGCCAAATTCTGGCAACCACAGCTGAGATCAACAAAAAAAAAAATTCTTGAAGATACCATCTGAACTGTTTAAGTGTATGTAAACATGAAAATGCCAAGCTGCTCTGTGTAGTCTATAGAGGGTATGTTTTAACGTTGTAACCACTAATAAGGTGTTATCTCACAGCTTTTAGACAGAGAGCGAGATCATTCCACCCACCACCTGACATCACTTGAGCTGATATGAAGTACATCTTTTGCACTCCTCTAGAAACACGCACAATTATACCAGTCACACACTCCTCTTTAGCCTGTCACACACAGTGCATTCCTGACCTACTAATTACCGTACGAGTCTAATCTCCCAGCTATTAGGCCTTAATGTTAACATGGAATTGGTGAGCTGACAAGTGCTACGAAAACCTTTTGTCAACATCTCACGCTGTCAGTTTGATTTGGGCACTTGGGAGGGATTCTCCATTAACCCTGTCTAAAGCTGACTTTGTCTTTAAAAAATAAATGACTACACATTGTGCCAGTTCGAACAGTGCAACCTGACAAAATGACAGGATGAGTAACATCACAGATGTTACCCATGAATACATTTTCATTAATTCGTCGGTTTAAGTGCAGAGGTTTGGATCAGAAAGGTAATAGGTGTGCAATTGTAAAGCCAGAGTTAGGATGCGTATTGCATGAGAATGACAGCAATACAACACTCCTCACACCTTCAATCCCTTAGATTTCTGTAAATACTATTTCTCTTACACAAGACGTGTTGCCTTTGATAAGATGCCATTCATCAAGCCGCGGCTGTGCAGCTTTTCTTTTTTTTTTTTTAAGCAATTCCTTTTTTCAGACTTCATCTCTAAAAAAAACACACACAGTGAGGCATTGCCACGTTGTGACACAGCCAATCACATTTTGTTAAGGAAAAGCAATTTCCACACCATTATCCACAGGTTTCAGCGGTTTCCGCTTTACATGAAAGTTAATTGCTTTAAAATTGTGTTTCTTCTATCGAAATATGGCTTATAGTGGGTTTTGGGAAATGGAATAACTGTGATGACTCGAGTTAATAATTTTTTTTATTAAGATTTAATAATTAAGACTTAATAAGATTTTTGTTTTTGCATACTGCGTTGAATATGTTCATTGAATTACATAATGCAAATATAAATGGCCTGAGTATGACATTTATTAATTATCTCATACAAGCTTATATGCAGTAGTGTAGTAAATCTGGTATTCTTATTTTTCTTCAGAAAACGTATGAATCTATTTCAAAATGGCCTAATATTTTCTAGAGAACAGAATAAATTTTTATCTAATTAATCATTATTGGTTAGAAAGAACATAACAGTACACTTTACAGTAAGTTACATTAGTTAACATTTGTAAACATGAACAAAGAATGAACAATATTTCTACAACAGTTATTAATCTTAGTTAATACAATTTTAGCATTTACTAATGCATTATTAAAATCCCTAGTTGTGTTTGTTAATGAACTGTGAGCTAATTATCATATTTTTTATTGTTGTTTGTTCAAATGATACCTCATTTTAAAATAATATATATTATACCAAACTTATAAACTACATTCAATCCAAACTATTTCCCTTGCTAACCGATGTCCTTCACTAAGAATAAAGAACTAGTCCTTCAAAGGCTATATGGCTGGGGTCTCCCACATGGATCTGATAGGAGTTAGCTCGTCAAGACATATCAGCTGGGAGGATATTTTGATTCAGATAGAAGATAGAAGATGCTGGGTGGCCAAGTGATATTCCAGGTGGGCGGGGGTTATAACTAAATTATTATTTTCCCTGATGAACTTATTAGACTCCATTGAAAATAGGAACGTTAATTTCTGTTATTTTATTTTTCTTAACCGGAAAAAAAACAAACTGCATCCTATATGCAGAATTTCAGTTCATACATTACATTACTACCTCGACAACTTTCATCTTCAGAACAAAATTAATACATTATAAATTTCAACGTATTAAAGATACAACAAATTAAGAAATGGTTATTTTGAAGCGCTAAATATTTTTCCACAAAAAGTCCTTGGATGGAAACCTGATATGATCAGATACATGATTGGAGCACGGACAAGACTCTGGATGCCAGTTTAATGTTAAACTCAATATGAACTTGTTTTCATATTAGAGTAAAGATGAGGTGGAACTGCTTCAGAACAGAGAGTAAGACAGGGACAAGCAGTAGTCCCTTAATTTGTTCATTAAGTAATTTCTGCATTTTCAGGTACAGTAGTTAGTTTGAAATAAAAAAAAATGTATAACCGTGGAAACCACAGCTGCCGTTTTTTACCGTAAATTTTACAGATTTTTTTTACAGTGTAGGGCAGGCTATGTATATAAAACAATTTTTGATTTAATTGCATGAATACATAATAGGTAAGTTTTGATGGTATTTGCCTTCCGTCCCCTCTGTGTAACGCGTAATAAAAGAATGTTTAGCACAGCTTATATATATATATATAAACACCAATATGAACCATTAACTTTTTCCTAACCATTACAAAATTCCTGTTTGTAGTGTGTTTTGTGCACTTTTTCAATAGGATTTAACGTCCCACACATAGAATCCATCACATACCAGTAGACACTATACTTTCCATTAAAACCATAACGTTGTAGAATTGTTCATGAAGTAGCTCTTTTTTCCCCTTATCATCCTTTTCACAATGTTAAAGTATGAATATTTAATACTCTATTAGTTTAAAATTCAGCCATTATTTATTTTTTTTATTTTACTTCTTTTGCAAACAGTACACAACATAATTTTATTTCTTGGCTTTTGTCATAAAACTTGGCAAAATTATTTCTGTGTGTTTCAGTACTTTTGTTATATTTCCAGCACATGTATCACAGTTTGGATTAATAAATTATTTAAGAGATTTAAGTACTGTAACATTGGTAGCTCTCAGCCGCTTTCATTTCAAAAAGTAGCTCCCGTATGAAAAAAGGTTGGAGACCCCATATGCTGTTATTTCCTGTGGGACACAAAAGTAGACATTTTTGAACAATCGTTACACAGCTTTTGCCATATAATGATGGTTCACAGTGCTGTCATGCTCCGAAATGGGCCGAAAACCCCCACTATAAAGGAACAATCAAAATTGGAAAATGACGCCTCCTGTACAGTGTTGTAGGAGATTGTGTGTTGCACAAAGCAGAGTAATATCAGAAAGCCCAGGCAGTTCTAAATTGTGCAGTCAGAGAGCAGGCTATTGCATAGTAATGGTGGGTGTTAAGGAATGGAAAAAAGATCTTCCTCCTACTCTCATGCAATATGCTATCAGACACAAAGGGCAAGAGCACGTCCAGCATTTTCAAACAAGAGCACACAGATGAAAGCCTCATATCCCGCAATGTGTGGGTGCTTTTCTTCTGATCATTACAGTTTAAAGCACAGGGCTCCACTCCTTCTGTAAGGACCGATGTTGCTTTAAAATGCACCTACATCATCCAAATTGGGCAGATGCTACAGCACATTCAATGAGAAAGAAAAAATAGTACTTAAAGTAAAATAAATGAGCATTTTTCCGTTGTAAGAGTGAAAAAGCCAAATATCTCAGAAATAAAGGTTCTTAAAGGCATCTGTCACTCCACAAAGAATATTTAACATCCATATAAACTTTTCATTGCACAAAATATAGTTATTTCAAAATCTGTTCAATTAAAGTTTCTTTGAGGAACCCAAAATGTTTAGAAGGTAGAAACCCTTATTTGGAAACTTGAGTGTACAGGCATATTCTGTAACTTTTGGACAAGCAGAAATTATGATTATTTGTACACGTTTTACTGTATTTATATGATATTTTCTGTACAATTATTGACTGCCACATCATTATTGAAGTAGAATTAATAGTCCAAAAAGCACAGTGGCAGCAGGGGGCGCACTTTAGCTGTCAGTATGACGCACACTGCAAAACTGTCATCATGAATCAGAGCCATTCTGACAGTTTCTATCCTCCCTCCCACACCCACAACTCCACACAGACTAAATTCAAACTCATTGAGATTCATCTGATACCGGAAGCGCATTTTGTCAAACTTAATAACTGATGCTTGATAACTTATGCAGGCGTATCAAAAATTTTCTATTTGGATTTTTTCTGCTCAAGGACTAGATTCAATTTAGCTTTGAACTTCGCCTTTGAATATCATTATACACTGCATGGGTTCACAGCAATAACTAACAATTTGTAAGATGTTTGAATTGCATACACGTTTTTTCCCTCCAGGCATCCAGTCCTTAAAGAGACAGTTCGCCAATTCGAAAAAGTATCATAAGCAGTCCATACAACCATGACGTCAGAACACAAAAACAATTCTGAACACATAAAAACAGGACTGGGATTTCGAAAAGGTATTAAATTTGTATTAAAATTTGGATTCAATTTAGTCACATGAACTCTCTTCCTGCATGTAGTACATACTACTTTTCTAATTCTTTTGTCCTCTTTGAAACATGACTAAAAAAATCTGACCATTAACCTCAAAAATCTTTTGTGTTTGATGCAAGAAAATCATACAGGAAAGTTATGCATGAACAAAAAAAAAGCCATTTGATAAAAGTTTACGAATTTTATGTTAATGTTTATACTGTTGAAAAAAGAACCACCACATGCTTGTTTGGTAGGTTTTGAAGCATGGATGCTGGTTTGAGTTGGTTTAATCTGGTGATGAGCTGGTTTAAGATGGCCCTAACAACTAGCTCCTGCTCAGGACCATCTTAGGGCCAGCATATGTTTTTTTTTAACAGTGTAAAGAAACAGTTCACCCAAATATTTACACACCATCATCATGCCATTCCAAAGCTATACGACTTATTTTCTTCTGTGGAACATAAAAGATGGTAATTTGATGTATGCTGAGAAAGCAAAATGTTAAGGTTAGCATTTTGTTATTTTCTATAATGACAGAATTTTCATTATATGGCAAACTATTCTTTAAACTGCTCTCAAAAAAGAGAGTATTTCACTTGAAAGAGCAAGTTAAATGAACTTTACTTTGAACACATTGATATCTTCTGTTCACAAAAACCAAGCACTTGTCAATTCCTTTTGTTTGCTTTCTCTCTTCACAGTGGAGCTTTCTCTGAGCATAAGGCTGAAAATTTTATTCACCATGACTGAAAGGCAAAGGGCAAATGATTTATGAGAAGCCCATGTGATGGCAGAATACAAATACAACATTCCCCACACTCGTCAGATAACCTTCATAATTTGAATGATTTTTATTTAATTTTTTTCAATATGTGATAATAAGCACATTTTTACATTAGCACCGAAGACTCTGGTTAAGTTCAGTTATAATGTGGACTAGGCTAAGCCTTTGATTTTGCTTTCCTAAAGTTTAAAGGTCATATTAGCATATAAAATGTCCTGCTTGAGCTTGTTTTAACCCTCGATGTACCCAGACTGATAACTGTATCATGGAGATTTTTCTTGCACCGTGACATGCACGTGATATTTAATCGCTTATATCAGCAGCATAATCCACATGTCCAGAGCAGCGGAAGAGTTCAACATCTGCAGCCGAGGGCCCTTTGAGAAATGAACAGTCCCAACATGTTATTAACCAGTAAAATGATCCGCAATGAAACCTTTTATAAACACAGGCACACCCAAATATTCTTTACGGTCTGGTGGTCAGGGTAATTTAAACATTTCTCACAAATCTGACAATGTTTTAGGGATTAAATACATCACACCTCTAAAGCCTATTAAAAATCCAGACTGTCAGTTCGATGAAGGAATTGAGTGGCGAATGACTAAATATTATTGACAGTCATGTCATACACAAATGCACAAATGAATGGATTAAACAAGCCATTTATTTCCATGCTTGTCAATCAGCGTCATGTGTGACTTTTATATTTCAGGCTTCAGTGGTTTGCTCCAAGAATGCCATTAACACCATAAAAGTCTGACTCCTTAAAGCTGCTTATTCTAAACATAGAGCTAGATATTAGAGACCTCTGTGACCCTTACGAGCCAAAAGTTTCAGAACAAATTCTAATCAAACAAACTAAAGAATCATGTCAAATAAAGAATTTAAATGGCACATTAACCCCAGTGAAAGAGCAATCCCCTTACTATACTACCGCACGTGGCATGGATTACCATATAATGGCTGACACAAATAGACTAAACCGTAGCAGACAGATTATCCATCACCATGACAGGCTAGTGTGTAAGCGTCCAGTTGGTTTGTTGAGTCCTACTTCTAGTCTATCCTCCCTGTTGCGTATTCTGAGCCGTTCGTGCTTGTATTTGGCAATTACAGAAGACAAGACACAAGAGTTTAAGCAATGCATATATTTACCTCAAAATTAGTATCTAATAATGTTATGATGGATTACATTCAGTTTTCAGCCCTTTCAGAGTTGTGAGAACTAAAAATGTACAAGAAATAGAAAATTCCCCCAAAATCCATCCAAGAACAAGGGAATGATAAATTACATGTCCAAGAAATTACAAAAGAACACAAACGCCAATCCTGTTTATCCTAGATCTATTCTGCTTCATTTGCAGGTCAGATTAAAAGACATGTAGTCCCCGCCCATGTCCTATCCTAGCACCTCCCCCAACCAGGCCCCGCCCCTCTCTTACGGTTTGCAGAGAGAGTAAAGTGCTGGTAGCTGATCCAGAAGTGTTCAGGAAATGCACACATGAACCACACAGAAACGCTATAAAGAAAAAAACAAAAAGCAGCAAGCCCAACTAAGAAAATACACATAAAAACAACTGTACAAAAGTTTACAACATGCAAAACCAAAATCATCTCAGAATATTACAACATATAAGTAAAATTAAAACAAATCATCTCAGGTTAGAATTGGAGTGATTAAAACAATTCATTAAATCAAATATTGAGACAAATATAATCCTGGAATCGTTATATTCCAAAAGCAAGATTATTTAATTACACTGAGTCAATTACTGTAAACCTGTTTCTAAATCTCAAATAAGTCTCACATAAATGTGTAAAAGCAAAAAAAAAAAAAAAAAAAGAAAACAAATACTTTTGAAATTAAGTGTATCTGTCATTGCATACGAACTAGATGGTCTGACCGAGCTCCCCTTAGCCAGAGTTAGGTTCATTAAATATCCCTTTTCACTGTCAGTTTTATTATTCTGACACAAACTAAATATGCCATCTTCACAGGTGATCAAGTATTCGGTACTGAGACACAGATTCTCCCACCAGCTTAACTTGTGTAGAAATAAAACCCACTGTAAACCTGGAAGATCGCTGATGAAATATACTAATGTATCTCTCTAAAGTGTCCAGAGTCATTGATTAAAACAATACACCACTTTGGAAAGCTGTTAGTGCTGTTTTTCTTGTGTCAAACAGACAAATAAAAAAACAAAAAACAAAAGGTGGCTGTGTGACAAACAGTTGCTTCCTCATAATGCTTTCGATTCCCGTTCAAAATGTGTAGGATCGACTGTCAAGGGCCACCATGTGACTTCTCTAACACAAAGACCCCAATGAGAGAAGGCGGGCGAATGGATAGCACGTCCTTCGTCTTAGTGACATGCGATTCCTGTGGGCTGCATGCTAATGTGTCTATATGTATTAGAGTCGAAATCAGGGCTGGAGAGAAATCCCAACATAGTTTAGGGCATGTGGACTACAGATGCAAGATGTGACAAAATACTGGATTCATGGGAATGTCCAAAAGCTATTCGGACTGAGATAACATAATGGAATCTTTAACTGAAACTAGTTTTGATCAGAACTACAGTCATACAAATAAAAATGCTCACTGAGTGGTACCTACGCAGCTCTAAACAGAACAAGTCATATGGTGACTTGCCACCAAATGACCGCAGGTGTCTCAAAATGAAGAAATCAGCCCTAAATAGTCATAAATAGTTTCTCATTTCGAGGATCCTGAGGATAAATAAGAAGGCACTAAGGCAGCGACGACCTTGTCAGACGAATGACTTCCTACACCACGGCATTATATGCACACATTTCCAAACTTCTTAGCGTCTTTCTGATTTGTCATTTGCAATTACTAGAACTGAGCAAAGTGATAAACAGAAGACCTTCACCTGTTCGACGCACACTTTCACGGTTTTTAGTGGTTAGTTGTTCAAAGCATTAAAATGCAGTTCCTTGTTTAAACCCTAGTTATAATGCACTACACGGTTTCACCTGAGGGAGTGTATGTCTAGGAACATCCCGCAATCACATTACCCGACATCCTCCAGCAAATAGCAGCATCGCTCACTAAGAATGCAGTAGCTAAAAGCAAGGAAGGGGGAGAAAGAAGATGAAAGAGCACCATTGCCAAGAAATGCATTTATAAAAGAAGTTAAAATAGACTATGAGAGTGACTTTAATGGGAAAGCAGAGCGAGCCGACAAGTAGTGTTCATTAATACGCAGGAACGATTCCCACCAAACTTTTTGTTCATATGCTCAGGGGCCTTTAATTGTTTTGGGAAAGTGTTATTGCCACAGGAACCTTTGCGAACCCAGAATGAAAATTAGACTAAAATAATGGGATATGATCTGTAGATTGTCAATATTGCTAAAGGTGACCTCAGTCACTGCTGTCGTCGTCGTCATCGTCGTCTGAGATATTGTTGGTGGTAAACTCCGAACGGCCGTAGGAGTCCGAGCGGGACGGGAGGGTGGCGCCCGTGGAGAGCTGCTTGTAACAGAACTCGCACACCCGCACCGGTTTGGACGACTGACTAGGTAGCAGGAACTTCTTCTCCGAACAGGGGCCACACACGACAAAGCCGCATTTCCGGCAGTGGTGGCGCCGGTTGACGGGGGTGAATTTCATCTTCTGGCAGCGCATGCATACAGTCGCCTCTGAGTCGGGCACCCAGACTGCCGCGTGCTCGCCGGTGGGAGATTTCCCGCTTTTTTCCAGCAGGTCCGAGACACACTTGCTGATATGGCTCATCCACTCTGACTTCTCCGTTGCGGTGGCGGCGTAGACGGCAAAGGATTTGGTGGGAGTTTTAATGAGCCAGCCGTTGCGCAGGTCGCCCTCGTCCTCCACCGTGTCTATGGTGACGCTCTCCAGAGGGATGATGTGCTGCTTATTGTACTTCTTCTTCTGGATGACGATGTTGCCGTACACCAGGATGTCATTGAAGAGGAAGAACTGCCGGGCTTTGGGCCTTTTACGACATAACTTTGTCAGAACGCCTTCTCCGATCAGCACTCGACCTGGGATGGCCAGCGGTTGACCTGCTGTGCCAAAGCATGCTTCCACGACTCCAATGCGTTTAGAATTGGCCTCACTGTTCGCCAAGCGGTCCACCATCTTTCAAAGGCCTGAGAAAGAGAAAGAAAATAAAAAGTTATAATTGAAGCGTGAACCGAAACTGAATATCAGACAATATCAGCACACATAAGAGATAATGCAACACAAACTTAAGGGAGGAACACTTGTGGTTTATCAAATCTTTGCCAATTCTTTGTGGCCTTTAAAAAAGTTCCAGTTTCTAGTCAATTTAAAAGCAACGGCTACTTAGGCCAAAGAGGAAGTCATATACTGCTAGTGACAATGCTTGTTTTGCTTTTTAGAATTTTACATGACCTTTAATCAATGCCTTCAAGAAAATTCTGAGCATATTTTCACAATCAGGTTGCCAAATGTTGAATGACTCTTTCGTTAGGAGAACATTGTATAAAAATATAAGTATTATTACAGCATGTAACTGATTAACCATTAATATCATTATTAAACTTATAGCAAAATAAATCAGTTTATATTTCTGTTCCATTTTATTGTCCGTATTTGTTCCTTATTACTTGATTGACAAACACTTTTTAAATCAATGTGTTCAAGTTTGGGATCAGTCATTAATTTAGATTTTATTTATTAGACGAAACAACATAGCATTAAATTGATTTTTTTTTTTTTGCTGTAACACGAATTGTGAAATGCTTCTGGTGAAAACTAAGTATTGTGAGAAATATTTTTGTGAATAATATAGGATTACAGTCTCATACATCACCAGAAAGACAAGTCAGTTCAAAGCAAAAAATGAGTGTTCCTACTAGGGATGCACCGATCCGACTTTTTCAGTCCCGATACCGATGCCTGGGCTTTGTATATCTGTCGATACCCGATACCAATCCGATACCATTGTTGAATTAATATTATAAACTGCATACCTTCCTTCCACCATGTAGAAGAAATTAAAGGCACCAAACTTTCCTAACTAAGACAAAACATGTAATGTATTGAATACTTATTTATTTGTCATTTAAAGAACAATTGTGCATTCAAATCGAAAATAGAATATAATCAAACTTCTTAAAATAAATTTAAATAAATAAAATGTAGTAGTAGAAACAAAAGTGTATTGGTCAAACATACAATAGTAATCAAACAAGTTACCAAACATTATAAACATTACGTGCAAAGTCCTGCATGAATTCTAAATTAAACAGCAGCATATTATTCATACTTTCATGTAGAAATATTTAATTTTATATTTTTTTTATATAAATACATGTATATTAATCTTTAGAACTACTAAGTACTACATGATTCAGTGATTCAGACTTTGAGCAACTAAAGCAGCGACGTAGGAAGAAAATAAAACTGGATCGGCCCGTGGATCTGTTCATTTTTCCGTTCGCCAATCCAGCTATTTTTTCAGTATTGAGGCCAATATCGATTCCTAATATCGGATCGGTGCACCCCTAGTTCCTACAGAACAAATATACATCATTGTGGGGGTTTTTTTTCAATCTGTAGATTGTTTCACAATGAAATTAGAAACACAAAAGTATTTTTTTCCAGTTTATCACAGAAAATCATCGTTGTAATAGTAATTCTCCAATCAAACTGCTTTTATGATCAGAGTATCTTTTCACAAGGGCTGGGCAGAAACAGAGCTACATGAGCTTTTCAAGGTAGGACAACAGGATCTGATCATTCTCACATTACATCCTGTCTGCCCGCCTCTTCAATCTCATCTGTGCAGATCTAAGAAAATAAACTCCACTAGTTAAAAATAAACAACATGTGACAGCAAATGACAAATATCTAATAACGCTACTAATACTTTTAATAAGCAGGTGCTAAAATCCTAAAACTGTGTTGTGCTGTAGCGTCACCATTGTTTATTCACTTGTCTTTCGACACAAACAAATGACGTAATCCAGAGCTTAACAGGCTGCTTCAGATGGCAGAGCAGATCATAACGAACACACACTGGTTTAGTCTCATGCAAAAGCTTCTTTTTATGCCTTTGGTATCAACTGGTTTCCTCTTTGTAAATTAAAAATGATCAAACCTGATCTCAGTGTAACACCAGCTGGGTTTCCAAGTGTGTTAGAAAAAAATTAAGAAAAATCAAGAAAGTGTGTAGACACCCAGGGTAAAAAGGGTATAATGTGAAGCTTGGTGAACACATAAAACGTAAGGGATTAAGAGACCAGAAACAATACTGGGCGTATTTCCGTGATGCCATGACTAAGGTAAACCCCAGTTCTGCCTCTGACTACAAGGCACGCCAAACGAGCTCCTTCACCAAGAGAGGAACGCCGTGACATTTAATACATCCTACACATTGACCTCAATGTTGAAAAAGTAAGCTTGCCTGTGTACAACTTCAAACTTTTCACACAAACCACAAATTTATCTAATGCAATCTTCTCCAATCGCACCACCCCCTGAGCAGGAAACTTCACCAAACAACTAATCTTCCTCAACTACAGTTACTACTAGTGATAAACTGTGAATAATTCACTCATAAATGAAAGGTATGTCTTATCCAAACCTGTATGACATCTTTTTTCAAAACATGCCAACATGAAGTGTTTTTGTGTGCATACATACACAAAGGGCTCAAATCAACACTTTGGATTTGAATTGGTAAGCTACACAAAAATGTGAAAAACACACATTGTTTAACTAAATACCACACAAGTATTTTGTGATTTGCAGTATCAAGGAAGTCATGCTGATTTAGAACACGAAATAAGGTTTTTTTGGGTGAACTACTCCTTTAAATGTCATATGTATATTTAAATTGCTACTGTGACACCGTATCAGACAATCTCTCACCAAGTGCCAAAAAGAAGTGTCATTTAGACAAAATGCATGGGTCTCAAGACACTCAAGTGTTAAGGCTATTTTTAAGTGTCTTAAAGCACATCGCTTGTGGCATGTTGTTCAAATAACCGAACAAGACATGACGCAACAGCCAAGACATTTGTCTGAATAGTGCTTTAAAGGAGGATTTTAGCACAACTCACTACAACAACTAATGTAGCATTAACCCTTTGTGCTTTTATTTTTTTTAACATACGCAGGGCCACAGAACAGTTGGCGTCTGTGAAGCAACAGCAGAATGTAGGGGTTAATGATAGTAAACCAAAAAGAAACTTGTGAACAATTTTACAGTCTTTTCACATGGACACTCACTCAGAGGAGCTCAGCAGTCATTTTGAAGTAACGCGATGGGCAGTAAAAGCTCTGTGTATCTGAAACTCAGTGAAAGGACACCACAGCCTCCTACACAGCAGCGCTTTCCTGACTCACTTCCTCCTTCTCATAAAAAATGAAAACTGAAGCAAGGGTATTCCACACATGCTGTGTGCAATACTACATGTTCAGAATAGCTAAACATGTTGCGTTTACAAGCATTTTAAGTTATATGGTGAAAACTAAAGGTGCTTTGAATATTATAAGCACTGTGGTTTACATATTTCTGTAGTGTTATCAACAAATCAACTTAAGTATGTACAACAATGCAACAGAAAAATACAAAGTCTACACGGAATCAGACATAATGTCATGGCAATACAACATGAAAGCGTGAATTTGTGTCCATTTATGCAAACAAAAATCTAAAATTGAAATATTGTCAACAAAACATTAAAACATTTCACTTTCTCTACTGATAATATCATGTTTTAACGTTTTTAAAGGAATAGCTGCTCACTCATCCCTATGTTGTTCCATACTTGTATGACTTTCTTCTGCAAAGAAACACAAAAGAAGATATTTTAGCCCATGCACAACATTGGACCCCATTGACTTGGTATGAACATGAAAAAAAGAAATCTTTTGTGTTCCACAGAGAAAAGGAATGCATTTCTAGGACAAATGTGTCATGTTGTGCTTCTTTCAGAGGTTTCCCTACTACAGCCTCTGGCTTAAAACTGCAAAGTACAAAGTGCCTAAATAGCTGCCTTTTAAAAGGTTCGCTCTAGTGTTGCTGAGTGACAAAAAGGTCAGCGATGAGCACTTAGCAATGACACATTAAGCAACCAAGCTCATTTCTTTCAGGCATTTATGAGAGATAAATTCTCCATCTCAATTCAAAGAAATAATGACAAATCAGGAATGGGAGGATCAGAAGCACAGCACAAGATAATGCATATCACTCACAAAAAGGGAACATTCCATTGTGAAGTACTTAGATGAATGATACACCAGATGTTTGAGACTCTCAGCGTGCATGATTTTCCTTGATATCCAACACTCTACATAACATCAAAGGAAAAAACATACAAGTTGCTGTAAAGAAATGTCAGCTAGATGGTGGCAAGCTTAAAATGAAAATTGTGACTGTCCCATTGAGTGTCAAGTAAATTATACACGCAAATTCCAGCATTAATACCAAACAAGTATGAAAACCATCGTCAGAATACACCTTCAGCGGTTCAATCTGAATTTTATAAAGGGACAAAACCTTTTTTTTTTTAAACACAAAGAAAAACTTTATCCAATGTTTTGTCTTCTTGTGTCTCTCCCCATCACCATAGCACCATTTTGGATAATATCAACTGAATGCACAAAGTGCGCTGTTCTGTGTCAGCCGCACCACGAGGATGCGCTGTTTTTGTTCATATTAAAGTGTAAACTTGCGTAGAAGAGCACACATAGTTTGTGTCTCTCCTCATCACCGTAGCACAATTTTGGAGAATATCCACCTGAGGAGACAAATTATTAAACAAGATGTCATTTTTATTTTCTTTGCATACAAAAAGTATTCTCGCTGCATCATAAAATTCAGAATTGACTATGTTTTTCATACTTTGCTGGACCTTGAGAGTGTATTTTACTTGGCAGTCACAAGCCTCCTGGTTTACATGTAAAATATCTTAAATTGTGTACCGAGGACGAGTACACAACTGGAGTAACCTTTGATATTCATTCTTCAGTTAAACGGATTTTTACAAAACTTTTTTACAAAAAATGTAAGACACAAACATGCTTGGAGGTGCATATTAATTACTGTAGTCCCTCAAAGCACAACAGGTCTGCAGCATTAGATTGCTCAACACTAATTTCCTTTGCTGAAGTGTATGGGTCTGACTGAATTTGCTTAGATGGGCTGCAGGCAATGACTAAGTGAATCTGATCTGGAAAAGAGGCCTGGAAGGCCTGCACTGGACGAACTGGCCATGCAGAGATGTCATCCTAATTCTGCCAGCCGTCATGACAAAGGCTGATGGATGGGTGCCGGTCTCCATAATTAGACTATCCGACATGACTCACTACAGCATTAGCCATGGCATCTATTTCACCCGGTTTTCAAACCCTCTTTCATCATTCATCAGGAGGGAACCAAAGATATGTTAACAAGGGATGTTGCAATATATAAAACGATCAATAATATAATACAAAATTAGGCATCGTAGGGAATGTCACAATGATTGTAATGTGCTTCTATCTGGCCATTAAGTTTAGTAATTCACAAAAATTAGGCATGCTGCAACACTGATAATGATACTTTTTTTTTGGTACTTTCAAAATCCCGATAACCAATACTGCTATTTTCATTGTATTTGTACATTTTATATATTGGGTACAGAAACCAAAAGATATGTATAATATTAGTTGATTAACATATTGCATTTAAAAAAAGCAATTCGCTATTATCAAAGTAACACAAACATGTTTGGTGTTGTGTTTTCCTCTATTTCCTTGCTGCTACATCAGCTGCTAAGCAGAAAAGCGCATCTTGGCGCTTTCAGACAGTTGTATGGGAGATCAGAGACAGCTGCAGGTGGGAGAGGAGTAGCAGGTGCAGACCAGACCTCTCTTTCTAGGCAAAATGCTAACACACCGCAGGTCTAACAGCCAGCACCTGGCCCTCTAGAAGCCAAGCAACTTGACAGTCCATCTGCTGGAGGAAAGCAGGAGCTGTCAGACATGTCAATCAACAGCGAATACAATGCACAAACGGTCACTGGTAAAAATTAACAGCTTTCTCTGATGCAGATTTATGTGATTGTGAGTGGAGTGAGTCAGTACTGTCAGCTTAGTGGCAAATCACAATGGTGTGCTGTGAATTAAATAACACATATGAGCTCAGCGTATCATAAGAGTGAAGGAGCTTGGTATGAGCTCAGTCACAAACCTCCTCAACTTGTGTCAAGAATTTGACATTAGGTGGGAAAGAGATGGGAGAGGCTGTGAAAGAAGATTAAAGTCTAACAGCTCAGAGTCGAGAAGACAACAACTGAAGGCTCAGACTACACCAACTAATTAATGACGTGCTTAGTTTCCATGTTTATTCAAGCACGTCTGGAGCATACCAATAACAATGAAATGATCCTGCAAAACAGTCTACTATCTATCATAAGCATATCAGCCATACTAAGCTGCATAGTGAAAGTGTTCAAAAAAACAAACACAGTTTGCCCGTGAACCAGACTACCCACACTGAAAGCCAAGTGCTGCTAGATGCAACATGACAACAACAACATTTTTAATGTTTAATATGAAGATACGCAAACTGGGATTTGCTGCTATTTGGAGCCATTAAGCACAACAAGCAGAACTTTAGAAAATTGCATCACACCTGGTTAGGCTATGACTGGTATAGAGAGGTAAGTTTACAGTATAAATAATAAATCAGAGAAAGTGAGAGCCTTAGAAAGTCACCAAGTCTCAACAAAAACGGCATACTATGTGCTTCATAAATCTGGAATTTATAGCAAGGCTGCTATTTGAAAACCATATGTCTCCAGGTCCAGTGTGCATAAAAAAGTAAAAATCCACTAGAGAAAAGCACGAACCCCTGAAATTGATGCTGGCAGAGTTCGGCACCTCATACACAGGGCGGAGCAAAAAACAAAAATGAGCAGAGGTAGAGAAAAGATACATGGATGAAATCCATGCGACCCAAGTCAGCCAAGTTGTGGAAGCATTTCACACTAAATAAACAGAAAAGGTGCGTTAACTGCTAAATACATGGCACGGGCACCATGACAAAATGAAAGTGAGGAATGTAATGTCCCTGGTGTTAGTGTTTACTCGTTATCCAGCTTGACATGCAAAAGTTTAGCGTTAGCTCGTTAATAACAGTAGTATAGTTACTTTGCATTGCAAGACTAAAGACATGTTTTTATTCACTCGCCTTTTTTGGACCATTCATTTTTCAATCTGTTGTCATGTATAGCTACACTGCAAAAAAGCTTTTCATGCTTAGTAATGAAGTTATTCCATATTATATCCTTGAGGTGACAGGGTAATTGTAGTGACTACTGACACTCACTGACATTTACACTTGTAATGATCAAATAGTTCTTTTATTTTGAAAGCAGCATTTAAGTCAGCGCTGTAAAAGAGAAGTAGTGATGACTTGTAGACTTGCATGACTGCACTTCTGAATTCATCCCAGAGCAAGATAACTGAACAAACCTGTCAAAAGTAGCTGCAATCAGCAGTTCTGTACAGTAAATGTCTGATCTTAATGCAGCCAATAAACCATTCTGGGCAAATTAAATGCAGTTAACTTATGGCAACAGGGTGCATTCCATTAAATCAAGATTAAGGAAGTACAACAGAACTATTCTCGTCAACACCATGGGATATTTTTAACTGTTAAATCTTAACTACATTCAGATCTTTTGGTTTCTCCATCAACTCAAGACATAAACAAGATCTTCAAAGTGAACATTTTTAAGCGTCTCAAAACGTTTCAACCCACAAAATATGATAAAGCCTGTTCATACATACAGAAATATACACATAATCTAACCACACATCCTGTCACATCAGTATGCATAAATAAACCACAGGTAACGGACCAGATAAGATCATAATTTGAGAACTTGGCCTTTACAAATATTTGTAAATATGAATTTAAAAGCATTTTACCTTCTGCAGTATAGGTTAAAAATTAATTTGAATGCTAACAATGTCAAAACATCATCCAGCATCATTAAACCGCTAGGAACGTAGAATCAGTGACTTTTCCTTAAATTCAAAGAAAAGTGAAATGCCCGTCTAGTAATCTGAATGAAATCTTTTGTTCTAAACCTATAAGGAACATACAGTATGTGATGCTTAGTGTTTTAACTCTGTGGATTATCTCTGACCAAACAACATGTTCAGACTACTGAAGAGTAAAGTTCACAGCCTTGTGCGGCTTACACAAGGTTTACTGGAGCCTTTTGGAATCAAGCCCAACATGCACAGTGTGCTCAATAAGCTGTGTTCTGGAATGAGGTCAATCACTATTTCCAGGTACTTGGTAACGTTGAATACATAAGCCAATTACCTACTAATCACAGCTGGAAGTGTTGTATGGTATAAACTAGGCTTGCCGCGATAGACTGTGTTGATTGGGGATACTGGTGTTAAGCTGCAACACTGGTTACGTCACTTGGCCGCCGTGACACCATCTCACACTGTCGTTTAGATTTTTTTTTTTTTTATGCTAAAAATCACTTAGTTTGGTGAGAGAACAGACAATTAAAACTGAACGTGGCTGTTTAGTGCAGCGCATCAAACGAATGACAGTCGTGTACAGATCAGATTTCATTTATCGAGTGAGGAGAGTGGGTTGTGCTGACAAACAAGAAGAGTGGCGATGATGGAAGACTTTTAAAACGAAATGCAAAAGCACCTGTTGAAGTATTTTGAATTTTGAAAAGGTTTTTTTTCATTATTTTACATCAAGGTGTATGCTGTCCATGCCTCATTTTCTTACTCGTTTTGCTAATAAATGTTATACGTTTCAGAATTATTTGTTCCTTATTCTTTATGATTTTTAGTTTTGTTTACTGTTTTGTATTTAAACTGTGTAATTTGTAATTTTATATTAGGCATATAGCATGGTGTAGCTTTTTTTATTTGTTTTGTTAATAAAGATTCTATGTTCTGCATTGTATTTTGTTGTTGCTTGGATTTAATTCAAGCAATTGATTTAAAATTTCCACTAATGTAAAAGTGAAAGTAAAATGTGCAAGTCTGATTTTTTTTTAAACTAGGCTATTTAAAACTTCTTGTTGCAGAATTGCCACAAATTTGCCTACAAGTGAAAGTAGGCCTAAAATGTGCATGGCGCTTTCAGGCTATTGAAAAATCAAAGCAAAGCAAGGAAAACTCGAATTACGCCTTCACCACAGAAGTACTGTTATATTAATATTTATATTTGTTACACGTCGATCAATCAGTTAGGATATTTCCTCTTCGTGGCAACCCTAGTTTAAACGACACACATTTAAACTTGTTTTGATACTATGTCAAGGGGTGGGAATTTTTAGGCACCTCACGATTCAATTTAAAGGGTTAGTGCACCCTTGTATCGTTCCAAACCCGCAAGACCTTCGTTCAGCTTCAGAACTGAAAATGAAATGATCCCAGGTCCAGGAACATGGTTAAAACACTGGTAAAAAAGTCCATGTGACATCAGTGGATCAACTTTAGTTTTGTGACGATAGGAGAATACTTTTTTTTGCACAAAAAAAACAAAAATAACATCACATACTCAACCATTCTTCTTCTATGGCTTACGTCTTCCACCATCTTAGAGAACATTACTCCATAACCGTACGCTTTCCTCTTGGCGCAAACAGCCACAGATTACACACGTGTGCTTTCAAATGAATGTAAACAAGGCTGACTAAGTCAAATACATTAAAGCTTGGTTTTACGGTGCATTAAAAAGTCGGAAGACATAAGTCACGGAAGAAGACTAAATTATGCTATATTTGTTTTATTTGCACAAAAAAAGTATTCTCGTAGCATTTCAAAAGTGAAATTGAGCCATTGATGCCACATGGACCAATGTTTTTGCTACATATCTGGGATCATTTCAGTTGTATTGCTCTCTATGAAGGGAACAGATGGCTCTCTGATATCATCAAAAATGTGTAATGTGTTCTGAAAATGAACAAAGGTCTTATGGGTTCGGAACAACACAAAGGTGAGTAATTAATGAAACCAACCCATTATTTGCGAGCTGTGGGTCCCAATTTGATTCATAATTCTTCATTGGCTGATAAATGGTGGATGCAGACAACAAAGTGGGCAGCAAAACACTACTGATTATAAAAAAAAAATCCTATATAAGAAAAAGAAAAAAATGAAAAAGACCACTGCATAACATGTCTTAAATTAAAAAGAGGCTGTGCTCATAGCAACTCACAGATAAAAGAAAATATGCACTTTTTTAATAACGTATGGCAAATTATATGAAGTGTAATATAAAATAAAATGATTTATTTTTTCAGATTTTTTAATATGCAAACATTAGAACCTGAATGAATTTCAGCTAACTGGTATTTACAGATAGATGTCTACGCTTTGTTGAAGGTGCAGTGTGTAATTTTTAGCTGCATCTAGCGGTTAGGACTCAAGTTTAACCCAAGTCCTCCGCTAACCCAACCCTTTCGAAATGCATACAGAAGCTACGGAAGCTGACACAGGACAAAACAACATATTGAAGAAACACGCTCTGTAGAAGTTTGTCCGTTTAGGGCTAATATAGAAACATGGCGACTTCCATGTAAGGGGGTCCCAAGGGGTATGTATTTCTGCCAATATATTCTCCTAAATATTAAACACTACAGCTTTAAGACCTCTTAGTACACAATCTTTCCCTTTCCCTGGATAAAATTTCAGCTTGACCCTGCTGTCTGTCTGTCTTGCTAACACTGCTTGGCCATATGTCTGTACCCATCATTACAGACACGACGAAGGCGGCACAACCTCTTTAATTTCAACAACCTCTACTTTGATAAGACAAACTTGCATTAGCACAGATTGCTTTTTGGATGTAAAAAAAAAAAAACATTGTATCAAACAAACCTGCTGGCGGGTCCAAAGTTACATTCAAATTGTGCCTTGAATTTTTAACCCTTTGCCTGCACCAATAACCCTGTATGTGGTACCATTTGAAAGCTTAGAATCTCTATTTTATGCAGATATGAATGACTTGCATAACTCTGAATAACTCTTGCATAGATTATGATAGAAATAAATTTCTTTTTCCTGTGCTTGTTGGCATGTGTTGGAAACAAATAAAATTGTCTGCAGGGAGCTGAGGCTCTCAGGGCCTGAACTATACACTTTCAAATTTCAGTTTACAAAAAATAAAATAAAAAGCACCTCTTTTTTCTGTCTTTATTATAACACAGACAATATATGCAATCATTTTAATTAATTTCAAGAGTGTTTTATGTAATTTTAAAAGGTTTCCTTTAAAATTATGCCAATCTTTTGTATATACACCTCTGCATGTGGGTATGGGAAACTTATTAATTAAGCTTATAATTTTGGTAGGCAAAAACAGGCAGAATTCCCCAAAATAGCCATAGAGTGTAAGAGGTTAAATAAGAATCATTTCAAGCATTATAAATGGTTCATTCATTATATTTAAAAACATAACACATTCACAATTAAGATGCTTGCTTAAAAATATTTACTGCAAAAAATAACAGCAAACATGCTGAGGTCCACGGCAGACTTATGACTAATGTCAACTAAATCAACAGAAATCAAGTCTAACAGAATGGAACTTTAAAAAGCTAATCTTGAGTAGTCCATTAATAACACTTTACTATATATTATATCATAGTTCTTGTGAAAGGCCATCTATTTTAACATTATTTGGTAAATAAGAACAATTGTATTTAGTGTGATCAAGCAAAGAGGAAGTATTAAGCAAAGCTGGTAAAAAATAGTTAGTTTTCACATCTGAAAATTCTGCTTGGACAACACCAAAAATAAGAAATAATGCATGAAGGTAACTACATGAAGGACTGCACCATTACAACATCTGTTTCCTTCATTCTGAAAACATACACATGTTCAGCAAGTGATTTGAGATAGGCAGAGGTTAGTTAGTTTTTTTTTAATACTGATTTTTACATATTATTAATTTTATAATTCATACTAATTTTGTTTTTGGTTCTTCAGCACCAGGTCTACCAATAAATTTCAGCAGCATTCAACACCACCACTATATTCAATAGTAAACAACAAGTGTTAATAAGATAAACAGTTAATATTCACAATATATTAATAATAATTATATGCCCCAATAATACAGTTAAAACAAATGTATTAATTGAATACAATTGATTCATTTAAATCTCCATAATATACAATGTCTTTACTTATGCAGTCCCATAATTATTTCTGCCCAGAAAAGCAGAAATGAACATTTTAGAATTGGTTCTCCTTCTGCATATCAGTTTTCAGACACTACAACGATGAAAATGATTTTTATTTGTATATTAAACCTACATAACCGCATGCATGCATGTCTACGTGCAGAAAGAGAGATAAAGAAAGGGACAGAGAGATAGAAACTACATTCATGAACTTTGCAGTCACACAATCCAAAGGTATGGACATTAAAACTGCGGTTAATAGCGACATTAGAATGCATCTATGAATGGATGACAGCCTCGATCTACACAAATACAAACACCCAAACGCCTTTTTTTAAAGTGCAGGTGTGAATCAAACAGCCATATGAATACAGAAGTGAAACTGTGACGATACGAAACATTTATGAGGACCTCATCTCAAACCCTAAAATTAAAAGCATGCACAAATAGTACGTATGTGTATCTTTATATTTTTGTTGAAATGTTCAAGAAGCAAAGGTTTCAGACTAGGGCCGCTTCCTTAATTTATTGTTCAACAGCAACTAAATAAAAGTTTCACAATGCACTGTTAAAATATGCTTGGATCCACGTGCATATTTAATTTCACCCTGATCGTGCACAGTTGCACGCTGTGTGTAATATTACACATTGATCGAGTACTTCCTAACCACCACAACCTTACGACAACTTATGCAACCAAAAATCTAAAGCAATTGCAAATATTCTCGTGCTACTCCTCAGTTTTCCCATCAGTATATGACTGATACCACGCTGTCTAGCAAGGAACAGGGTTGGGTGATTTGTAGTTTCGATGAGTCACCGAGCACTGGCTGTCACACAGGCGAAGTTGATAGCAAAACTTCTGATGTTCTGTCACATAAAATGCAAAGGTTTAAACCTGATTGGTTTAAGATACTTTGTGATATAACTCTAATGTTAACATAAACTTATTTTGGGTTTCTTGTTATGATACTGACAACTAGACGAAAATACTAGCTACTTTCACAGAGTTTGCACAAGAACTCGCCACTGGCAGGTTAAAATGAGCTAGGACTCAGAGGAACATATCTAAGTGGCAAACCAACTTTGTTGCTGCTGTCAAGTTAGTTATACATTTCGTCGTTGGCAAAGTTTTTCCTCACGTTAGCATGCTACAAGCTAACAGGGCGCTCGGACTGTCCCACAGCGCATGAATAGTTCCTTGACTTCTTCCTACAGCTTTCAAACTTACCTGACTGGAACACGTTTCACTTACACCAGTGTAGCGACATAATAAAACCAACCACGATAAACACGTAGCAGTTAAACAATTAACTTACAACGCAAACTCGCTCTGACAGGCGCGAATGGAAACACGGGCACGCGCGCACTTACCGATCAACGGCTGTAGACGCGAAGCCACAACCTCTGGTAAGTTTTCCAACGGGCAAAATATTTAAATTCCAAATTCCAAAAGCGTCAGATGGAAGTTGTTTTGATACTTTCCCGGGCAGCCAAACTCGGAAACTGCACTTTCAATATGGCTGAGGGCAGGAGCAGGGAATGTAAGCGTCACTAGCGTGACTCTGGGTCGGGGTGGTGTGGGAGAAGGGGCAGGGACTAATCTGGATAAACACTGATCCGTGTATTTACCACAGACTCGTGTTCGTGTAGTGCCTTTCGCTTTTCTTTCTCGTTGGAAACATGCACGTATATGTTATGTTATGAAGACGTAATCTTTAGTTGGGTTATGACGTCAATTATTTAAGTTTGCAGTCAACACAACGACCTTTGTCTTCCTCCAGTAAATTGACCCATATGATGACACAACCATAGGTTCAAGTGGGTAATTGTGCATTTTGTGGTGTTTCACAAATATTCTATTATATAGGGTAAATATAAGCCTTCTATCTTGCTGTTGGCATATTTCTTCTTCTATTCAAAAAGACTGGAAAGCATAAATGTTGTATATTGTATCATGTGGCAGTTCAGGTCAGTACTCTAGTAAATACTATAATGCCAGCATGCATTTCTCTGTTTTCTTAGTAGCAAAGAATCCCAAGAATGTTTTCCTGTGTTGTGTGAAGGAAGTGGCTATTGGTGATTCAGCACATCTATATTAGGCTCACTAACTGTATTTCTTGTTTCTGTAGAGATTAGCATTGTCATCTAAACATGATACCCATGCACCACACTAACACTGTAAATGCTTTTCTAGTTACAACGTTGACAGCAGTTTGGACCTCTTGGAGTAGCCTGGCTTCTGAGGACAGACTCTTTGTTTAAAGAGTACATTTTTTCATGTTCATTGTTGCCAATCAGATTGCAGGTTATTTCTGGTTTGATCTGATGGCAATATGTTTCACTTCACATTATTAATTAATATTATTATATCAATTAGACAATCCATATTAATAATTAACATGAATACTATAGTAATTATATTTTAACATGTATAAATATAATACATATAAATATGTTCAATGCAATAGGCTTTTTTTTATTCCTAATTCTGGTTGTTAACAGTATAACTCTTTGCTGCCCCCAGGTGTCTGTATGTGTGCACACAAAGGCGCACAAAAGGGATTTTTTTTTTCCTTTTAGCGGGTATTTTAGCTTAGACTTTCTTTGCCTGTAGTAGCACGTCTATGATACACACAGTTGCTTTTGAGCATGTAGCGGTGCTCTTATAAAGGAGCCACTGGCTGATTACTTGTGACTTATCATTTTATAGCTATTCTAATGATTATGCCCGCATAGTAATTGAGGGAAAATTAAACAATAGCCAATGGGGGAATCCAGTGACTGCAGCAGCGTACGTCAGACTGGCATCACTCCTCGCGCTTAAGGCTGTTCGTGCACACGCGTAATGTAAAGAGCAGTCAGAGACAGGGGCTTGTATTGGACAATTGCACGTTTCTCCAAATGCAACACTAGTGCAAAGTTTGCTTAAGGATTTGCTTTTAAACTGGGTTAAAAAAACCGGACTCGTACAGAATATTTTCGTTGGAGATATTGATATTCTTCTTTTTAAGGTACGTTCACATTAACTGTAGAGCATTAAGATTATGTTATATGCACTGTCCACATACTTGTAATAATTGGCATCTCAAATGATGTTCATTTAGCACTTTACTGTAATATGGCGTTTTTTTTAGCTACATTTCCTAGTGTAATTTTATGAGCGTCATTTTGATAAAGGACTGGTCATTATAATTGGTCTCTGGTACAAATATTGTGACCAATACGTCACATTCATAATTATATCATTGCTATTGGCAGGAGTGAATTTCTCGATTTGGACAGACCACCATGAGCAGGTTGCCGTGCCTTGCCTCCGAGCCAAAAGGAGAAATACCACTGTGCTTCTGACAGGAATTTTACGGGCAGCTGAACAAGGATGCCAGAGCTCGCAAACTGCAGTGTGTGTTGCTGTACGACGACCAATAAGATACTCATGGTGGTCTTCATGATATCACTGATACTTGCTATACTCTTCGGGAACCTCCTCACATTAGCAGTGGTTGTTGGAACTAAACACTTCCACACTCCACAGGGTTATTTAAAAGCCTCACTGGCCGTGGCAGACCTGGCTGTGGGAATTTTTGTGGTGCCCGTCTCCGTTTACGCAGAAGTATCTCTCATGATCTACAATTCAATGCCAGAGTGGACCGCGCGCAATTCTCAAACCACACCTCTCCACCCGTGCAATTTCATCGGACCCGTGTTTGCAGGGTGCACTTTAGTTTCCATTACAACAATTTTCCTCCTGACTATTGAAAGGAGCATAGCCGTTTTAAGGCCACTGCACAAGGAATCGGTCATAACTAAAAAGAGAACAAGCATACTAATAGTCTTTTCCTGGATGGGCAGTTTTTTCCTGGCAATATCTCCAATGGTTTTCAGCGATGAAATCGCGCTGGAGTACAATCCTTGCAGCCGCATGTGCAATTACGCGCTTGGAAGCGCAGACTTCCCTTCCCAAGCTTGGAACATTCTCTTACTCTTCCCTGCCTTTGACTTTACGCTGCTCGGAGGTACTATTGTCATCAATATAATTTCCCTAACCACGATCAGACAGCATTCAAAAAGAAGAAAACACCTCGCAGAAACCGAGAGTCAAAGCTCAACGAAACCAACCTTCTCTGACATCAAAGCTGCCAAGACAATAGGCACTCTGACGTTGGCTTTCACCGCTTCTTTTACTCCCATTGCCGTGTTTGTAGTTGGAAATGTGCTGGGAAACGAATGGTGCAATTTTGCGTTTTTTGCCTTTTGGATTTTGACCTCGAACAGCTGCTGTAATGTTATTATATATGGCATAAGAGATCAGAAGTTTAGAAGTCGCGCGTATCAGCTGCTCATATCCGCTCAATTAAACACTGCGCCTAAAAAGACCGAGTACGAAAACACTGTAAATGGAGGGAAAGACAACGAGGAAGTAGTCAAGCAAACCTAATTAATAATATTAACGAGCAGTAGCCTGGTTTAGGTGCTGCTTGCCGTATTTATTCCAGACCCATTAAGTATCTGGTTTCTAGCAGGGCATTAGATGAATCAAGTTGGTTAAAATGGTCTTTGTAGCTGCTCCCAGGTCTACCAGACCAGCTAAAAACACAGCTGCCAACTTAACTTGCCAGCTTTTCCAGTCCCCCTGGGTCAATTTGAGACTAACTGGCTTTCTTCAAGACACATTGAGGATATTGAGCATTCCTTGTAATCAAATGTTTTGATTATGAGATATCAAATCATTAAGCCACAAGATGGCTATTGACGCCAGTGTGTTTTAAAGCCTTCAGAACCACCTGTTATATGTCACTATTCTCAGGTCACTTCTATTGCTTTATTCTAAACTTTGCATGACTGATTTCATTATGTCACATGATTTCACCTTGTATTTGAATATATGGATCATGACATGCCCAACAAAAAAGGTGTTAATACATATATGGAAGCTTCTCTATAATTTTAATTTGGCATCTTTTTTCATTGTGGAGAACTGATATTTGTGGCTTTAATAAAATCTGTGTATATACACTGGTCAAGAACTGATATTATAAGGTTTGATGTAAACACTTGGGAGCACTTGATTAATTGTTTATTGGCTAATGTCATTTTTTATAATAAAAGCCTGTATTGTTGGAAGGCTGTGTCATAAAAGACAAAGGCATTTTTTCTTATCAGTGTATTCATATCAAATGCATAATTTGTTTGTCTTATCATACAAGGGCCAAGACATTATGCCAAAAAACACCATAGTTGATGTTTATTATTTATTTAGGCCATTATTCTTTTGCACATTTTTGTACTATAAACAATAAAATATTCTTCATTAATTGTCTGTTTTAATTAATTGAATTTTAATCATGTTTTTGGTTGATTTTTCAAGTACGTCTGACACTGACAGCCCATTTAAAATGTTTATCTTTTAAATCTTTTCCAAGCAGTTTATCCTATAATATCTAAACAAGGAGTAGTCCACCCAAACATTACAAACCTGTCATCATGTACACACTCTCAATGATTTCCAATCCTGTATGACCTTCTTTCTTCTGTGGAAGATATTGGCAACAAGTTTCAGTGAGCATGGGCTTCAATAATGTACAAAATAAATCAATGGAAAATGTTCGATTATCAACATTCCTCAAAATATCTTCCAATCTGTTCCACAGAAGAAAGTAAGGCATGAGATTGAGGATGGTGATTTACAGTTTTGGTTGGACAAACCCTCTAACTATACTACACATATTTGATCAAAATTATGCAATATATCCAACAACTAAGTCTCAGTACTTTACACATGCCTTAACGGCTCAAATGGACAACTTAGCTGTCAAAACCTCTTATCCCTCTTCGTGCAAATACTCTCACACAGATGTGATGCAACTACACAATGCATCTGAAGATCCAGCAGAGTAGGCAAATGTTAATCTTAAGTCAGAATTTTGCTAAGCCGTCTTTAATCTTGTTTCAGAGATTACTGTTTGGTGAATCTCCAATCATTTGTCCCCTCATAGATGTGACAAGCCTGGAGGGTCCAGTTTTGAACCCAGGGGCTGTCCAATTCCCTTTAGACCTTGGGAGGAGGGCAGATGGCCTGGCTTTAGCATTTTTTTATTTTTATTTCAATGTCATTTCAGTGGAGCAATAGCAAGATTGTTATTTATCACAACAAAATATGGCAGCTGCCTTACTCATAGGGCCTCTGGTAAACACAATGTGTTTCATCTTTTTTCACTACACACGTTATAACAGTGAGAAACCTTCTGGAGAGCATGCCAGTCACGTTTATGTGCAGGAGGAGAGGACATGTGTGTGTATGTTCACCTCACTTTGAGGTCATAGAATATCTAAAATACACTATTCTGTGCTATAAATGAAATCCCATATTTTATCCTAGTGAGTTGATGAAATGCTACAGTACATTACTAGAAGAGTTTGGGCAAAGTGCTTTCATTAATCCAGAGTTCTTGTTTGTCCATTTATGCCCTGCAAAACAAGCCAATTTAAACTGATGTTTATGAGGTCATAATGAAGGATGCATGTCTGGCATCCATAAAAATATGACCTGGAATTGCCTCAATAAAACTGGCACATGGTACTGGGAGGAAGGTCGCATTACTCTAATTTGCCTTTGCTGGTGGGCTGTTTGCTTGCATGGAACATGTGAAAGTCATATATGATGTATTGGTTTAATTTGACTATTACATTATTACAAGAATATGAATTAAAACCTTTGTAAACATAAAAAGTGTAAAAAAGTTCTACATGTATTGTGCTACAATGACCAAATCCAGCAGCGTTTTAAATGGTTATTTTACTCCTCTTCAGATTCCATAACTGCTCTATTTAGCAATCAGGTTTTTACAGGTCTGTCTGCGCTTGAAGAAAATTACCCTAAATATATCACTTCGGTGGAATTCATGCGAAAATGAGAAATGGCAGCCAAATGTCAGAATAGTTGATCAGAGACACAATACCCCTCATTATACATGGAAGAGATGCAAAGGATGAAATGCATTCAGTGACTTCATATGCCAGTGATCTAACATGATAATAGTGCCTGAAAGAATAAAAGACCTAAAGTGATGATATTCAGTGCCAATTCAGATTGGTAATAATGGCTCATAGAGTTCATTATCTTACTTTCATGAAGAAATTTCAGGCTTTTGTGTGCTGCATAATTACTTTAAAAAAGAAAACATTGTAGACTTTTTTAGTGTATTTAAACTTCTTACAGGCTTAAAATTAAATCCTTAATAGTTCACCTATAACTTTACATTTATTTACATTCTTCTTCTTTTTTCCTTCATTTGCTCACACAAAGCTATCATATGATTTCCATTTGAGCATCCTTTTGTAGTGCTTTTTTGTCCATTTGTAATTTCTTATTCACTTTTATTATGTGGAACAATTCTCCTTTCACCGATGAGAAATTTCTATTTTTCATTTCTTAATGAACTATTTCGCTTCAAGAGTTGAATTCTGAATTTTTTTCCTCGTGACAACACATTGACTTCCAATACATTAGGATCTTTTCATAATGTGCAGATGAAAAGCTGTGGGAAAGCACTTTAGGCTTTTAAGCTAGCTTTCACTATCTGTCCTAAGATTCCCTGTCTTACGTTTTTCTTCAGAAAGGTAAAAGTATCGATGAGAGGTTTTATCTAGCAGACCTGGTGCTATTGCTACTCAAACTTTTGTCCATCATGCTATATAATTCTATAGTATTCAAATGGCCTACGAGAAGACGCTTATTATAATTTGTTCTTTTCATGTTTGTGTGGTTTTTCAGTGCAGAAAGACAATGAAGTAAATCAGAGGACAAAGAAATGCATTACTGATCATCCAAAAAGTCTGATGTTCACTTGTAGGCAGTTTTTCAAACAAGTAAATGGAATTTCATCCAATTATACTGGTCTAACAGTCTAAACAGAGATTTTAGTGGCAGTCAGCGGTAAACTGCATGGATGTTTTGTAATGACAGGTGTTTAATTTGTTGCCAATTATCTCCTAATTTGATGAACAGTAGTTGTCACTTCATAAATAGTAGACATGGTATTTGCCTCGGGTAAAGAAATAAAAAGCAATTCACCTTGGCTACCGAGGCAGTTAATCTTATGATTCGAATATGAATACGAGGACCGTGATGGGCCAAAAGAAGCTGTCAGTTCCATTTTAGAGGTGTAGTGCAGCAATTAGAAATGTTTTCAAAATGCATCACATCTCCACCGGCCAGAAAGAACGACCTAAACAAGTGAAAGGTAAACCTCTTCAAACTTTCTGAAAATAAAGAGAATGCCATGGATATTAAACTGAGACACAAATAAAAAAAGGTAAAACCAAGAAAATACGCTAACCAAAAAAAGAAAACTTATAAAAAGAAATAAAATAATAATCATGACTTTTTATCTCACACTTAATACTTGTTCTTCTCATAATGCTAGGTTATGCTATTTATCACATATCAGAGTTTCAGAATTCTGACTTTTTTCCCCACCTAGAGTTCAGAATTTATATCTAACATTTTTGTTTTCTCTAAGAATTCTGCATTTAAGTCTTGCAATTGTGTGTAGTTTATTGTTGTTTATATCTCAATACTGATCTTGAATAGTTTCTCAGAATTGCAATTATTTATTGCCATGTTTTACCAAAAAATGTGATCCTTAACATATAAACATACATAATGCTATAAAGCATTGGATGAGATCCCTAAATTGGCCATAAAGAAGAGCAGAACTCCAGCCTTGTCAAGTCCAAGATCAGAATGTCTCGGTTCCCTTTTTATAATAAAAAAAAGGTTCAGTATGACCTTGACATATCTCAGTGAAGGAGGCAATTATTTGCAAGTTTTTCCATAATAATTGGTTCTAACGTGTTTCCTTTCATTTGAGAATCTTTCCATTCAAAGAAGCAGAACTTAATCACTGACCTACAGCTGACTAGATACGATTTGGGAACAGAAATTTATTTTAACTGTGCTAATTATCTATGAGAAGTAGACTAACGAGCTCCAGGCGCAATAGTTTTGTGTGTGTGTTTTACAGTTTATGGATATTAATTGTCTTAAAAGTATGTGCTTTAAATCAAATAATTTGATTTAAAACCCTATTACAAGCTCATTAATCATTTGTACATTTTATCAGATGAATATAGCTTTGCATAATTGCTTACAAGTGCAACTGATAAACTTTTCAAGTCCCTGTTCTTATGTTTAGTGACTGAGAGAAATTTAATAGAGTAACGCGCATTATTTGTGAAACTGAACACAACTTAAACTACCATTTAAAAAAAGTCTCTCAGCCTGGCCACTTAGCTACTTTAGCTATTCAGCAAGCACATATATTTAACTACTAATACACAGATTACAAACAAAATAAATTGCATTGCTTGCATATTGCTCTCTGTCCTTTAGCAAAGCGACTGAACGAGTTGAGCAAAGCAACACAGAGGACCTCGCTCCCAGCAAAATATTCTGTGCAGTTCACAAACAGCCAGGAGTTGTTTTCTTGTCGATCAGATAAGAGCTTTTGTGGCAGTGGGAGGACAGTATTTTTCATGACTGCATAAACTCATAATTGTGCCACTAAAAATATGCCACCTTGCATCCCACTTGCAGCGTGAAACAGAATTGGTTGACCTTGCTATATCAGAAAGGGCATGTGGCGCATTCCTTGCCTAGAAATATGTAAAATTGTTGCCAATTTGTTTGCAAATGTCTTGAATAATTTAATTTATTACAAAATGTTTTCTACAGACCAAGTTGACAAAATATTTACTTTAAATTCATGCCGCCAACACTATGCAGACACTTTAAACATTCAGTTTGTACTATCTCTCAAAATATGTTTGGAGACTGTTGTTGAATTCAGACACATTTAATTGAATTTAATGGACTGTGGTTATTTTCTGTGAAGCTTGGAGATTGAATAATCAAACACTTTACTTTCCGACATGAAAAAGGACAGGAATACATTAATATTCTGAGCATAAAGAAGCTAGATCATTTATTACAACTGCTTGGTTTGTTTGACTGGGAGCTCATCTGAAACAATCAGATGTATGTCTAATTAAATTAATTAATAGATCTTCCTCCATGATCGTAAATAGAGCTGAAGGGGCAGTATTGGATTCCTCTTTTGTAGGCTGGGGTGAAACACATCAAAGTCTGCTTTCCTCACTCTCTGCAGGTAGTCCTCCAAAACAACCTGAGGGACAGAACACAATAGCTCAGAAACTATTCATTTAATTACTTTTGTGCAAGCCTGGAGGGTGATGCATTATTGAACGAACTTAAAAGGATATCAAAAAAAAAAAACTGAAGGCAAAAATCTTGACACAATTATACAAAATTGAATTACTTCATGAAACAATTTTTTATTCATTGAACATACAACATGTCTTTGAGTCAAAACTGCATTTACTTAATCAAAAATACTGTAAAAACAATAAACATTACAATTTTTATTATTACAATTTAAAATAAAAGTATTCTTTTAATATACATTAGAATATAATTAATTTTTGACAAGCTGAATTTTCAGCAGCAATTACCATAGTCTTCAGTATCACATGATCCTACTGAAATCCCTCTTATTTGGTGATCAGGAAACTATATTATAATTATTAATGTTGCAAACAGTAAAAGCTACTTAATAGTTTTTGGTAGAAATAACATTTCTACAGGATTCAAGGATGAATATTAATAAATATAATAAACCACATAAAGACTCACAGTACAGCTTGGGAAAGTGCATGTGAATGCCCAGGCTATTATCATAACAAACCAGTTCAATAAAATACTTTAAGCTCACAATTCACAACAAGAACACCTAAGCATTCACATACTTCTTTTTCCTGTGACTGTAAATAACCCCAAATACAAATAACAATCCTCAAATGCCAAACCTTACAGTAAAGTCCTTTCGTGATAACACAACTACGATTAACACCAGCCAAAGCAAGTGGAGCGCAATGTGTCACTAAACGGCCTGCAGGGAAACGATGGCTTTAAAGAATGTGAATGAGAGGTAAACACAGAGATGTGGAAATGGAACATAAGAGCACAACATTACAGTGATATAAAGTGAAATAAAAACGCTTTACAGGCCACTTAGTTCACAGAAGACATTTCATTGGCCGAAGCAATTGAAACATTGAAGCATCGGCTGAAATTGGACTGAAAATTACAGACCGCTTCCTTATGCTTTGCCTTGTAATAGCTAAGAGTTATTCCCACAGCTCCTCTTAGGCGGGCTCTCTTTAAGAGAAATGACTGTAAAAGAGTTTTTAAAAAAAAAAGGCTTAATATGTGTAATCAGACCATGAGCTGGTAGTGGTGCCTCCAGGGGGCAGGAGTCATGTGGCAGGATGGGGCTCCGCCTCTTTTGGAGGCAGAATGAGGATAAGCCATGAGCTTCTCTGTGTCACATCATATTAGTAAGGCGTAGGGAGGGGAGAGGAGCTAAAAGAGATGAAATTACTCACCGTTTGCAGGAAGGCAGGCATGGCCGCATGTGGAACGCTCTCTCTGAAAGATCTAGCCTGGAAGAGAGTGTAGTAACACGTCAAGGCAGCCAATTCTCACACTAACCTTACTAGGCGAATCAAATTAGGTCAAACAAACCCGGACACGTCCAGATTACATTTGATCTCTTCATATTTCACCACCAATATAAAAAATAAAAGCAAATAAATACACCCCCAAACCATGTTTTTCTTTTTTGTTTTGACTTTTTTTCCAAGTTCATAATCATGCTCAGTAGTAGTATATGATTTGTATTTTCAGATCTGAAGCTGCATAAATGCTGTATTATTTTACAGAGTTATAGGCCTGGTTTTACAGACAGGGCTCAGACTAAGCCTGGATTAGTCATATAAGTCATTTTTATAAACATGCTTAAACAAATATTACTGGGGTGCGTCTTGAGATAAAATAAGGCACTGATGTATTTTAACATCAGTCAGTGCAGGTTTATTCCAGTTTAAACAGCTAGGACTTACATTTTAGTCTCGGACAAGCCTTAAGCCTTTTCTGTGAAACCAGGGATTGAATTTTATACAAATGTGTAAAAATACAGTATTTTACAGTACTTTTCTGTTTTCATTTTATTAATACAGTGATTTTTTACTGTAGTATAGTAATGATACCAATGGGAATCACAAAAAAAATGCATCTGAATGCATTTCAGTATTATCGAGGAAAACATACTTGACTATCACAAAAATCCAAAATATGGTATTCTGAGGGGGTGAAATGTGACTCAGACATGACTCACACTAAATACCTTTAACCCACACAACATCAAAAGTTAGATTAAAAGCATCAAATTTCTATTTGGCCCTTGTTTGTGGTCCTCATCAACACCATTTGGCGCTAACCTTGATTCATACCACCTGAACAGATATGCAAAGTGGGGTGAGCAATATCTCACGAATTCTCTGATTAGCATTTCCTCGAGATATTGCCTGTGGCTACATTGGACTTTTAATAAATTCAGTAATGAGGAGAGGGCAACAATCAAGGGTCATCAGAGCTGCTAGTGGAGGAGGGGTGATATCGCTTCTGAAATCTAATGAAGAAAGTATGCAAATTGGAATTACTGGGGAACATGCAACACACTCAACACAGATATTCAGCTAAAGGGCTTTCCGTACGTGCTGGAGATGGACATGGGCTTGGCTGGCTATGTCATAAATGACGTCCCTGACGTTTTGGTCCCTGCTGCCACGGATGAAGTCCTCTTGAGACACTCCATGCTGGGTGCGAAACAGTGAAAATGCATTATCAGTAACCCTTTCCTGGTAGATAGATGATACCATAATAATCTCTAACTCATCCCACCATATTTCAAGCAGAATCACAACAATACCCCAAAAATCTCTATTAAAAAGTCCAATATTATTGTATATTCTATATAAAGAAATATACATAGGTCATTTTTTCAATACTACTAAAATCATTTCCTCTTAATTACTATTATAAATTCTTATTCTTAAATAAACAATTATATTATTATTTGATATATTATAACTACATATCTAAGAAACGTTTATTATTTTTAATTCATTTAATGTGCTATGCTCACGAAGATGATGGCACAACATTTATTTATTTATTGAAATATAATTCATTTAGATTTTTGGGTGAAATATGACCCAGACATTTCTTGACAGCCTTCATGAGAATCATCTTTATACATTCTTCAGCATTCAACAAAAATACTAAACAGCAGAAGAAATCAGTATGCTGGATGCAAATCTGTATCCAGAACACGACTCAGCATCCCAAGACATCTTCAGAAGAATTATTTACTAAAATATAGTTATATGTGTGAAACTACTGATTCAAAACAAACAAGTGTCAAATTCCTCTGTTGCTCAAGTGTCCCCTGAGATTGCACTCCCTCCACTAAGATCTGAACAAACACGAATAAATCCACGATAGCAAGTGATCAATAAACACAATCTGCAGAAGCTTTCATTTAGCGTCTAATTTAAAAGCCAATTGTTCCTCAAACAAAAGCTGAATGGCAGAATAAAGCATTGGCAAGGCAATCAACATCATGAATAACCAGGCAGTGTAACTGGCGGGTGGCTATCATTGATCTGTTCTGATTCGTGAACAGGGGTTTCACGTCAAACAGAGCCCCTACACTGTGACAAAAATGTCTTGCAGGCACCCAGAGGCTTGTTTTTACAGTCTACATAACCAAAAAACACCCACACGCACACCTTCTTTAACAAACATATTTGGCACATTAATATTGCTTACAATTCTCAGAGCAAATATTCTCTAAACAACTGCAAACGTAGATAAACCTTCAAAGTTTTGCTGTCTCTTTTAATTCAACAATCTGTGCATTACTGCCTCAAGAAAGGTTTCAAAATGACAATCATTAAAAAACATCCTCATTCTACAATTAAATAATTACCTATTAAGTAGTAAAACATTTAAAAACCTACAAATAAAGTATTTTTTAAAATGTTTACGGTGAAGCAACAGTGCCCCCTTTTGGTGAACGCGCAGTCTTACGGCAAACAATCTACATAACATAATTTGATCTTAATACTGTACACTGACTCTAGTTGAGATTAGTTGAGGATAAACGACAGATGATATTCTTTTCTTTTGTTACACTAAGGGCAAGATCTTCTAAATCCCAATTCTAATGGCTCGTTCATGCTGAAATGATGACAGATGGCTAAAACAAAGCCCATGGGTTTGGACTTAGCAGACGAGAGGGCACTGGAGTGAACAGCTTCACCCACATATATGCTGACTGGATTGTCTCTAGTACTTCACTAGTGCCTCTGATATTAGAAAAGCATGGAATTACACGCAGCGATGACAGGGTGATAGCAGATTTACCCACCAGCATGCAGATGTCCATGGGCAGGTAGACCTTGTGTCTGCTGCTGTTGTAGGGGGTTGCCCGGAGGCAGGTCAGGATGCCCTGGGCTTTGCCGATGTGGCTTGCGGCGTGGTCTGCATGGACATTTTTCACGCCTATGTTTAAAAAAAATACACAAAGCATTCAATTTGTGAATCCAGTTTCAAATAGATTCATGCAAAATAGCGAATTTAAAAAAACCTTTTAAAAATATACATATATGTTGGTAGTTGACAAATACAATTGTACTGTGTTCTATGGTTTGACAAAAAAATGTATTTAAAAAAAAAAAAAAAAAACTCACAGCCCAATTTTTATTTGTCAACTACCCATATATGTAAACACACACACACACAAACATAAATGAATAAGCAAGGGTGCATTAATGCATCAAAAGTTTTAATCCTAAAAATCATCAAAAACAAAAAAATAGTACTACTACTGTTTTATACATTGACTATAATAGATTTTTTTTGCAGCAGTAAGTATATTAGAATGATTTCTGAAGGATCATATGAACTAAAGACTGAAAATAGACATGGGATATTGGATATTGGGACATGGGATAGACAACAGCTATTACAAATTATAACGCTAATTCATAATACAGTTTTTACTGTAGTGTACTGTAAAATGCTGAGCCTGGAAATGAAATGTCTTACTAGAAACTTTCTGAATGGTAGTGTACTATACTAACTATACTATATATTATATATGCAAATAAACCACCGACAGGCCTTTAAGCCTTTAAAACAAAAGGAAATGACCGTCGGGTCCTAATATTATAGTGTGTAGGCTTAATAATAGATTTTTTTTATTTTGGTTAGAATTATTGCTTTAAGTTGGAAGACAAGAAAAGTCTGCTCACCAAGTGTCTCCAGGAGCAGGTAAAGAAGAGAGGATTGTGTGTTTTCGCTATAGGCCTCCAGCTCCTGAAGGTTCCTGTATGCTTTGTCCTCTAGATCTTTCTCCTTTTTAAAACATAATCTTTTTAATACAATTGTCAGAGGACAGTATAACCTGCGTAATATGCAAACTCACTTAATGACAGATTAATGTCTAGAATTACCCATGCATGTCTCTCAGTTATTTAAAGTGAACATTCCAGCATGTTTTTACTCATATATTAGGACAAATCGAATTACTTACTCTTTCTGATATGATTCTTAACATCCACCTCCTTGTTAATGTGTGCTTCCTTACTGCCTGAGAACACAGACCAGTATATCAGTGCCCGATTTTCAGAAAAATACTGTAGTCCAAAAAACATTGGACACTGACTGTTATTGTATAGATACATGTTACACAGACTGAATTTATTTGACAAATAACATTTTAAAATACAATTTATCCCTGCGATGACAAGCTGAATGTAAATGATGACATAATCTTTCATTTATAAAAACAAAGACCCACCTTCCACAGTTCTGCACTGACAGGCTGGGCTGGAGGGTCATCTCTGTAAATATCCTCTACAGCGCTCTTCCAAAACTGCATTCGCATTAAACCAATGGTTTTCTGAGAAACAGAGTCCTTAATCTAAAAGAGCAGAAGCATATATGAGTGTTTCTTTACCTACAGGCACTTGAACATCTCAAGAGTTGGTTTTCATGCTATGGAAAACATATATCTGTACAAAAAAACAGCCTGAATGAGTTTGTGCATTGTTGCACTGATTAGCTGGAATACCTGCCTGTGCCAGTTCTACATTGAACGCCCTCAGTGCCAGCGCAGATCGACGAACAGCCTCAGGAAAAAGCAACGAACACAAAAATCCCTCATAGTCCCTCTTCCTATTGATGACAATACAGTGTTATTCAGTGTCATTAACCTACGTTTACAAAACCTAGCCTAAATATAAAGTGACATTTCTGTAGGCTTGACAAATACATAAAGATTACATTATAAGAGTCAATGACAAATAAAGACTTCTAATATGATAAAAAGAGAATATCAGGCCAGGTTCTTGAAGTTTTAAATTATTTAATGTAAAAAAAAAAATAGTAATGCAACCATTAAACACAAAAGTGCTGAACTGATTTCCTTGTACACTAAATAGAAATAAAAACTAAATTTATTATATAAATAACTGCTTTCATCATTTTAAAAAGTCCCAGAGCAATATGCATATATTACACATTATGCATTTCAGATTTTTTAATGAAACGTTTTGGACTGATACATTACCTAGAACTGATTTGAACCGTTATGAACTTTAAACACAAAGAAATAATGTTTGTATATATTTGCAATTTACATTATTTCTTCTATTCAATTTGACATAAAGACAGCGAAAACTAAAGGTATTCTGGGATACTTATCTACTCGGTTAAAAACATTTAAGTAAAACTACTAAAATAATAACTTACCGTACAACATTAATACAGTACTGTTCATTGTGCTGTCCTGTCGAATGTGTTAACGCTCTCGTGCATTTGATCTCTGTTTTCCTCTGTATAAATGTGGGATAGGGAATCTTTTTGTGGAGAGATTTCCGGGTCGCTAAAAGTCCATTCTTTATGTTTATACTAGATGCCATTACTAACTTCATGCATCTAGGTATCCTTGAGCTGTACCTCCTCCTGCGTGTGCGTCATATTACAACTCCCCCGTAAGCTAGCGCCTCTGACAGTACGTTCCGCTCAGAAGTAAATCAGATAATGTTTCGTTTCCAAGTGAACCATGTTACAGATTTGATATTATTTTTTATTTGAATGCAGTTTACACGCATCGAATGTTTTTGCAGAGTTTACAGCGAGCGAAGAAATGAATGACAGATAAGCTCAGTTGATCACGTGAACTGCACCATATGACCAGCACACGGGAAAGCCCTTTCGTCGAAGAAGACGGACGTTAACGGGACAGTAACTTGTTTTATTTTATCGTATCATACGTATGTCTTATGGCAACATCGTCCGTGAATTTCGATCAGATTACTTTGTTTCTTATATACCTAGGAGTATGTTTGTCCCAGTGCAAAGACATCCGGTAAGGACGCGTGCAGACGATGATCAAAGCTCTTGAAGTTGAATGTTTGCAAACATGGAGATTTACAATTAACCTTACAATTTAGTGTTATTTTAGTGTTTAGTTTTATTAAACAATACGTTATATTTAGGTTTGCGCTTCACCGGCTATTATTTTTCAGCTATAGCTGCCTGGTTATCGCACAATAAAGAAAAATATACGGCTGCTTCTTTTATGAAGATGTTGAATGCATATTATTATGTGACATTATATATTAACGTTACTGTCCAACCAATAGCAGAGGGGGCGGGTGTTTAATAAGCATATTTGGGAAGCTTGTTCGGAAAACAGTCATAATCTTGCAATTCCTCTTGGTGACACAAGTCGCTATAACTGACTGGAAAATAACATCAACATTGTTCACCAACATGCGGAAATAATATGCTATAAATAACATAAACCATTTTCATTATCTCTGTTCTTCTAGGTTTTTTAAATGATCTAATGTCAACATTTTTACATTTTGCACGTGTATATGTGATAATTAATGTTACTAATATATTTGACCAGTCAGCATTATTCTACAGTTACCTAAATCTAAGGCTTTTACAAAAGCGTCCTGAACTTTTATTCATTATTATTTTTTACACATTATTTAGTAGTTTGCAGAATAGTGGATACTAGTTATTATTTTTAAGCACGAGTTTTATGTGTTTTTTTGTACACATGCACTACAGTGCCGCACTCCCAACTGAATCTACAGTTCATTTGCATATTGAATTTGCATAGTGTGAGGACCTCAGCAATCACATGCTGACCTCAGACTTGCATGAGGATTGCGCAATTAAACATCTGCTGCACCCCAACTGATTTGTACTCTTTCTTCAGATAATGTTGCTTTGTGTATGTATGCAAAACGGCAGGTGTCTATGAAAAAAAATCTGAAAATGTGCTTACTCAACTGAACAATAAACCGCAACTGCATGCTGAGATGTGCGTAGGATCTAGGAAAGGGATTAATTTTCTCTAAAACAGTTACGCGCATGCTCCAAGTTAACATAACTAGCTTAACAAACGCATTTGTCTCTAATTTAATCATGTTGATTTTTCCCTAGACATTCTTCGAATGACGATCTCTTGTTACCCTACTCCAAATCCCACGGCCCATCTCATTCCCACCGCCATGTGAGAGACTGTCAGCCCATCGCTCATGGGAATGTAACCCACGAAACCTGGGCAGCAAGCAAACACTCTAACTCCCCGGTGTTCCAGTCAAATATATTCATCACCGGTGACTCTAGCATCCAGAGATGGGCGAGTGGCCACATCACAGAGGTTCATGACCCATTGAGGTCCGTGTCCGTTCTGGAACCAGGAGGCCCTGGAGGCTGCAGGTGGAGTCACAGAGAACTGGTGGAGCACACTGCCAAAGCTAAAAAGTGCCTCATCGCCCAGAATGGAGGCTTCTTTGACATTGACAACGGGCAGTGTTTGGGGAACATTATAAGTGATGGGAAACTGGTGAGAAACAGTGGAGGAATTCAAAATGCTCAGTTTGGCATCCGGAAGGACGGGACGCTAGTGTTTGGGTAAGGACACAGCATGAGTTCTCACTATTTACGGCCTTTCTCCTGGCCTGTGTGGTGTTTTGCAAAACCACAGGGTTTGTTTTTATCCGGAGACCCAAGAAACAATAGAAAATTGAGGTAGACTTTCCTGGTTGGGTGCTGGTGTACTTTTGACCTGCCTATAATTAAGCTGTGCTTTTATATCTGTATAACACCCTTAAAGGGATAGGTCATCCAAAAATGAAAATTCTCTCCAAATCATGTTTGAAGCCATATTTATTTTCATCTGTGGAACACAAAAGAAGATATTTAGTAGAGTGTACTTGAGTGCACTTTCACATGATCAGTTCATATACCTGTATGTCTAGAAGCACGAAGTGGTTTCCTCCTCTGCAGGGGGCTGTAACAAACATCAACCTAAATATGGGTGCAGAATTTTGAGGAAGCTAGCTGTGGGAACGCAGGGCCCCTAGAACATCTGTTTCCTAAAATAGAAACTTTACAAAAACATGGCAATATTGCATAACATGCATGGTCCTTTTAATAATAGGCAGTACTTTGGAACACTATGTACCCAGAGTGTCATTCATTATGACGTTAAGGGCTTTTAACTGGAAGGTTCTGACGTTAGATAAGGTGTTTATATAGCATATTTGGACATTCAGCTGGTTAAGCTTTAAGGAATTCAAAACAGCCTATAGTCAAAATAGTATAAAACATGTGCTCATGGTAGGTATCACTTATGTGATGCTTTGTGAAATTAAAATGTTTGTATTTTTTAATTTAGTTAATATTTTTATCCATTATGAAATACAATACAGGTATATTTGAGAAAGACCTTCTGGGGGAAAAAAAAAAAAAATTGTGGCTTTTAGGTCATATTCATCAAATATCCTAAAATGCAATAATGCTAAACAACTGTTTTCAACAATCATAACATGTACGGACTGATGATTTCTGAAGGACCATGTAACATTGAAGACTGGAGTAATGGTTGCCATCACAAGAATTAATTATGTTTTAAGAAAATCTTAAAATAGAAAGCACTAATTTTAATAAACAAGTGATTTGCAACTTTTTTTCCTGTATTTAAATCATTTAAATAAAAGCAGCTTTGCTGAGCATGAATAACGGCTACTGGTTACGTACACAACAAAATGATACCACCTTCCTATTTCAACAGGAGATGCATCAACACACGAAAGAAAACATATATTTCAAAGGCAAACTCGTTGTGTGGTTTGATTGTACAGACTTTCAGTCACCAGCCTAGATTAACAGAACCTATCCTAAACTGTCCTATCTTGATCTGCCTCACTTGCTCTTGCTGTATGTATAATTTTTCTTAGTTACCTGTCTGAGGACGACATCCTGGATCAGGTAAACCCCTTTGTGCAGTTGATCAGTGGGGTGGTGTGGCTACTGAGAAATAAAGAGATCTACATCAATGAGAGCATCCAGGCAGAATGTGATGAAACACAGAAGACCGGTAAGTTTCTGTCTGAAGTCTGAGCATATTACAAGCTTGTTAATCTGACTGCCTAAAATTCATCTTTTTATCAGAAAAAAACTGTTTTCAAACACATCTGTGCTTAAAGAATGTAATATAGGAATTCAATATTTACATTTATATTTACGTTTAAGTCATTTAGCAGATACTTTTATGCAAATAGACTTACAAATAAAGAAAATAGATGCAAACAAATGAGCAACAGCATGCAAGCTCTATGGGTCTCACGTAGCAATTTTTTTTTTCTTAAGAAAACAAGTATATAGAATATAAATTAAAGAAACATAATGTTTATATATGTGTGTAT
>JAUYWG010000197.1:36118-54011 GCA_034779775.1 Enteromius afrohamiltoni | reverse complement strand
TATATATTTAGAAAATAAATATATAGGCAAACAATATAGTATGATTAATGAAAATGTATGACTTTTTTTTTTTTTACTTTGTACTTGCTAAAAGAAGGGTGTTCGGTTAATAAATGCTCAATGCTGTTTTTAAATTATGTTTAAATATGTTTTTTAAATTAAGAAGCAGTTCAGCTAGTCTAGGCCGAATGATCTTTTTTCTTGCTTTTTTTAAATGATACATGTAACACGTGCAACCCTCATAAACAGATGGCATGTTCACAGCAATATCGGTATTAGAGCCATTCATCCAGTACAGGGATCAGCAGAACGAGCAGAGCTGTCAACATCACACTCGCCTGGAAACTGACAGCGGCGTTGAAATCTGGTGTAAAGACAGAGGAAATGATGAATTGTTAATTCAGTTCCTTTTCTGATAATAAATGAGCGTTTAATTTGCATGTTAAAAGCTGTGTGTGAATTTGGGCTAATGCTCACTATTGACGACTTGGCTGGTGAAGACTGTCACATTGGTCAAAGGGTTTTTGGCCACGCAGGTGTAATTGCTGCCCAAGATAGATGTTATGGGAAGTTCTATGGAGGAATTATTTCCTACTACTGTGTTGTTTTCGAGGATCCAGTGATATTCAGCTGGCGGGTAAGACACTGCCTGACATGTCAGGATGGGAGGAATCCCAGGGCGTACAATGATCTGCACACTCTGTGGTCCAACTGCCCAATAAACACACACAGCTTTAGTTCATGCAAAAGAAAACTCGTTTGAAGTCAGATTAATATTATCAGTTATTTAAACATATTTTAGATTACTTACAGACAACTGCGAGATAGTATGGATCACTGGTGTACTGTCTGACTGCGTTCGCAGCGACACACCGATATTCCCCATCGTCAGCGGTCTGCAAGGCTTGGAAGGTCACAATGGTGTTACCTGCTGAAAATGTAACTTTGTCTGATGAATAGAAATGCTGGTTGTTTCGAAGCCAGTGGATTCCGTTGTAAGGTCCCTTCACATTACAGGTGAGCTGCAGGCTTTGGGAAGCCAGAGGAATAGAACGATCGGGAATCACTTCCACTTTCATGATGGACTCTGTGGAGTGAACAAAATATTAGACTTGTTTCTCACCTTGTGGTACTGCAGAGAGTGTGATTATTACACATTAAGTACAACTGCATTTTTCAAATTACAGGGATGAAAACCTTTCTCTCGCCTTCATGTTGTTCCAAACAAAATGATCCTATTGACATTTATAGCATTTCTTTCCCTGCTATGGAAATAAGTGGGGACCAACACCAGTTTTGTTCTTCAAAATATATTTGGTGTTCAGCATAAGAAAGGGAGTTATACAGGTTTGGAAAAACGTGACGGTGAGAAAACAAGGACAACATTGTTTATTTTTGTGTGAACTATTCCTTTAAAAGCAAGCTTCATTTTTGGGATGATTAGTTTGCATTCGGTACGGACTCCAAAGCCATAAAAATACAATATAAACCAATTCAAGAACAACTGACTCCTATGAGCTGCTTATTTTTAGTGAATCAAAAACATGAAGTGTGACCAGTGTAGTCTGACTTCCCAGAAAAAAAATTATTCTGATTAGCAAATACTTTTTTTCCTGAATTAAAAGCATAAGCCCTGATTCCCAGAAAGAAACTCAAAAACGTACAGTGAGACAGGTGTTGCCTGATTCTGAGAAAAAATACTCTTATGGCGTGGTTCTTTTTACTTATATATTTAGATTTAGTGATTTAGCAGACGCTTTTATTCAACTTCTTATCCACCTTACAAATGAGGACCATGGACGCAATCAAAATCAACAAACGATCAATGATATGCAATTAGTATGACAAGTCTCAGTAATCCTAACACAGTAAACATTGCAAGGTTTTTTATCATCATTTTATCATAATATATAAAAGGAAAACAAAAAAAGAATACTAGCTACTGTAAAAGAGCTTTTACTTTTTGTGAATTGTATAATAAATAAAAAGGAAACTAATGGATAACATACCAGAATAATGCAGAAGAAATGGGGAGAAGCAAGATGAATAGAGCTATCAAATTATTCCTTTTAATATGCATATAAAAAGGACAATGTGATCCTCAAAGAGCATTAAAAGATATCACTGTAAGGAACTTCAGCTTACCAATTACAGTGAGGTCCAGTGATGTACTGTTGTTGCGCCCTGTGATGTTATTGAAGGCCATGCAGGTGTAGTGTCCACTACTGGTTAGCGAGAGGTCTGATTTCACATACACTGGACCATCTCCTACCTTTGAACCATTGAAGAACCAGCTATATTGACTATTAGGGCGAGAGTCTGAAGTACATTGGAAAGTCACATTGGATCCAATCTCTGCAATGCTTGGACCAATAATTGACGTGTTCCATGGACCATCTGAAAGATGTCATACACATTGAAAATGATTCTCATGAACATCGATTCAAAGGATGTGTTACAAATATATCCGCGTTACTCACAGTTGACCATCAGGTTATAGGCAGGACTAGTCATGAGGCTGAACATGTTACTTGCTTCACACTGATAATGTCCGTCATCATTGAGATTTACACTTTGGAAGGTCAAGGTTGAGTTGTTACTGGAGAAAGTGATTCCACTCTGAGCATTAAAGAGCATGCTGTTCTTTATCCACTGAATGTGTTGAACATCTCCAGTGGCACTGCAGGTCAGTGTGAATGGCTGCCCGCTGATTGCCTGATTGGCCGCATTTACAACCACATTGTTGACTGGATCTGAAATTGGATTTAAAAAAAAAAAAAATTCTGACAAATTACAATTCAGTCTTTGTTTACTCGCTCTTATGCCATTCCAAACATGTAAAGTAAATTCTTTAATCTGTGAAGTGTAAAAAATATTCAGAATTTTTTTTTTAAGAACAAATTCAAATTATTAACGCAGTACAATAAATGCATTATTTGAAGGCATTAGAACTCACATATTAAAGTTAAATCCAGTGATACACTGCTGTTGCGGCCTGTCATTTCATTGGAGGCCACGCAGGTGTAGCGTCCACCACTACTCTCTGAGACAGCTTTAGTTAAGACTGAGCCCTCTCCCACCTTTGTGCCGTTTAAAAACCAACTGTATTGACTTGGTGGGTGAGAGTCAGCAGTGCAGTTGAAGGTCACATCACGTCCCACAGCTGCTATAAGTGGACCAGAGATGGTTGTGCCCCATGGGCCATCTGATAAGGCACAGACACAGATAAGGCACAAGTCACTTTCAGCTCAACGTTACTTTATAAAAAGTGTTTTTATGAGAACAAAACCCAGCAGCTAGGTCCAAGTAAAGTGTTTTACTCACAGAAGACCTGGAGGTTGTAGGCGTCACTGGTCTTGTTGTTGACAGCAGTACTAGCTAGACATTGATACAGCCCATTATCGTTTTGACTGAGTTGGTTAAAGTTTAAAACTGAGTTGTCATTGCTGAGCAGATTTGCACCATCTTTCATCCACTGATAGTGTTCAACCTCTCCATCGGCAGTGCAGGTTAATGTGAAGGACTGATTGAAGATCGGCTGTTCATTGCCCATGTTCACTGTAACACTACTGACAGGAACTAATTTCACACAAAAAAAGCATTAAAATTTTCACTCTTTAGAACAAATGCATGTGCTGGTTTTAGTTTAACAAAGTACTGAATGACTCACCATATACAGTTAATGTATGTGAGGCATTGCTGCTTCTGCCTGTAATGTCATTGAAGGCCACGCAGGTGTACTCTCCGGTATTGTTTTTTGAGAGTGGTGCAGTCACATACTCTGCACCATCTGCTACCTTCGTTCCACTGAAATACCAGCTGTACTGACTTTGAGGACGAGAGAGCGAGGAACAGCTGAAGGTCACGCTGAATCCTACCGTTGCTACTTCTGGACCAGAGGCTGCTGTGTTATATGGGCCATCTAACAAACACATGAACAGTTTTAATAATCTGATCCATGTTAAACTGGTGCACTAATATTTGATCATAACCCTGACTCCCAAAGTGTACACTTATTAAAAAAAAAGTGTTATTACTGTAAAATACTAAATATATATTTTATGTGCACGTTTTGGTTCAAGAACTGAAAAACCGACAAAATCAAATAGCAGTGTCCCATTGAGTATGAATTACATTATGGATTCAAATGAAATGTTTTAACTCAATAGGCCTATAGGCTATTATGAATAATGTTATAGATTGATACAGTAAAGTTTAATGGATGTCAATATATAACATACAATTCACAGGTCACTTTTACTAAAGTCTATTAAAAATAATATTTAACCAGAATAATGTTCAGAACACAAGCAGAGATATTAATTATGCATAACCATTTGAGTAAATGTTTTGAGGTGACCTTTCATGGCCATTTATCTTTTGTCAAGACCAAGAAAATTTAAAGGTGGGAGGACATCTACCCCTAATCTTGAACAATAACAGGGAACGTATGTTCTGGAAATATCATACTCACAGTTGACCATAAGATTGTAGGCTGGGCTGGTCATGTTGCTGACAGCATTACTAGCAGCACAATGGTATGGTCCATCATCACTAAGATTAAGATGGTTAAAGCTCAAGATTGATTTGTTGTTGAAGAATGTGATCTTATTAGTGGCATCCAGGTATGTGCCGTTCTTCATCCAATTAATGGAGTCCACTGGCCCCACTACATTACAGCTTAGATTAAAAGCCATGCCTTCTACTGGAGAGCCTACTGGATTCACTGCCACTGACGATATTGGATCTAAACAAAGAAAAAATATTGGAGATAAAAAATTATCATAAGAATAATAATTAGAAATTTAGAAAACATAGTTTGTGTGTGTTCTTCTCACCAACTATTTTTATGCTTTTTGTCACTGCAGCATATCTGAGCGTGGCTGCATTTCCGGCTACGCAGGTGTACTCTCCACTCATGTTCTGAGTAATGTTTATAAGGTTGTAATTTGATCCATAGACATTCAGAGGATTGCCATTGTACATCCAGTAGAACGAAGCTGTCGGTTTGGAGTCAGCAGAGCATGACAGAGAAATGCCTGAACCAGAAATATATACCTTTTTCGCTGGGGAAACTGTCATTGCTGGGTTATTGGGCCCATCTAAACACACAAAACCAATTCAGTTGATCTTTTAAAACATGAATTAGGTGCTGAATTATTGTCAGTTGCCCATCCCTCACCATCACCATGCCCTTTAAACAGATCCTAGTATAGTTCTTAGATTACAGTTGTGTGCTGTCATACTCACAGCTTATATTTAGATTGATTTCATTAGACACTGATTTGCTGATGTTGTTTTCCACAACACACTTGAAAGGTCCTTCGTCGTAGCGCGTCACACCGTTGATGAATAGTTCTCGTGCACCGTTCCTGAGCTCAAATCTTCCTTCCGTGTTGAGCGTAGAGCTTCCGTTCTGCCATGAAAACCAGAGCGGTGTTCCGCTGGCGGAGCACGTGAACGTCGCGGTGCTGTTAAACTCCACCAGGTTTGTCATGCTTACAGATGCGGCTACATTACTGACAGGCTCTACAAGTTAACAGAGAATGTTTAGTGTGAAAGATTAAAGCACATTAAGGCCGGTTTCCTGCCCGGATAGGAATTAGATTAAGCCAGGACTAGATCTTTGCTAATTTAACAATGTTTAGAAACATGTCTTACACAAATGCATTATCTGTGAGCAATTTAAGACCAAACAATGACAATAATGTATTTTAAGATTTCTCAGTGCAAGCTATTTCCAGTTTAGACAGCTCTTAACATTTCTTTTAATCTAGGATTAGTCTTAAACCCTGTTTGAGAAACTGCCCCTAAGTGTTTAATTTTAAATAAATAAATAAATATATTTTAAGCAGGTCTTAACCGCGTAATATTTTGGTCAGAGTATGCCTTGAGCAAACACAAGCTGCTGTTTTAGCTAAAATGTTAATGTTAACACAGTAATCTAAATATTTTTTTATAAACAAAGTTCTTGTATTTAAAAACATTAAGCAATCCAAAGGCAAATATAGGCGTTATAATATTACATTTTGTACAGGGAGTGTATGGCTTGCTGTTTGAAACGTTAAGCAAAACATAATTGGATTATTATGTTCTCAAATGTTTGTTTTCAAATCATCCTCATCTAAAATGTGTGTACAAAGCAAATAGTTCTGAGATCCGATAGATACTGCTGGGAAAATATTCAAAGATTATTGTCTATCGGTTGGTTTTGTTTACAATGCATCTTAATAAGAATTCTTAAACTTTCACTGACAAATTTATGGTTTTGCTGATCCTTGCTAAGCTGCTACCTTGATTTAGACTGTTGTATACTATTTTGAATGTTAAATGATTCAGGGGTCATAGAAAGGAGCAGTCTATAAAAACACACTCAGTATATTATCTGGCCTCAAGAAAATACTTTAAGCATTTGAACAGTTCAAGCACCTTAAACTGTGAGGGTAACATTACATAAGCATTTAACCCTAAAGATCTTTCATGTTTGTTTCTCAAAATAAACATAACAGAAAGTAGAATTCAACTTTGTAAAGATAGCCTATAATAAGGCTGTCAGTCGATTAAAATTGTAATTTAATTAATTACATGATGTGTCGATTCATTAATGAATTACTTAATAAATGTAACTGAAAATACACACGCAAGATCATTTAAAGCTTTTTTGTGTGCTAAATGAGAAAGTATCAGTGTTCCAAATTTTAGCTTTAGAAATAAATATTTTATTTGATTCAACATCAAATTTATTAAACATAAAAATGTATTAGGTTTCAGTGGCCTAACATACACTATGTATAAAAGAAGATAAGTTAAGAAAATTCTCAGTATTTTTTATTTATAGACGGTAAGTCACTGGTGACCAAAACAGCGGCAATCAAAATACTTTCTTTTATGGTCTAAAATAAAAGCAAGATTTGAAACGACATAAGGGTGAGTAAACTTAGTTTTTTGTTTTACTATTATTATTAGTAGCAGTAATATTATTGCTTATTATTATTGATTATTATTAATAAATGAAATGATACTGTAAATAAGAAACTAAATCTGTCAGCGGTTGATAGTAGTATTCATTCAACTTGTTCAAATGCCTGATTCATTAAGGAAGTAAGTAAATGACTCTTGGCCTTTGAATCATTATTGAATCATTATTGCGCAACAATTGTGCTTTGGCTTTAATGGTAATATGTTCTCTGCAAAATTGAGCATGATTAATTGATTATGATTAAAATATAACACATTTATAAACTTCTTGGTTACTGAACTGTTGTATAAAATCACATTTAAACTTGTTTTATTCAGGTAAGAATCAGCACTTGTGTGATATCACTAATAATATAAATATGAAACATGCACATTTTAAATGCATAACTGCCTTTTTAGTGTAGTCCTGCATCAACAGTCAACTGTATGAGATGATGTACAGGGGAGCAGGGCCAGTGCGTTAACTGCATTTACATATTTTAACTGCATTATTTAAAACGAATTAAGTTAATACGTTAAACTGATAGCCTTAATGTACATATATAAAAGCATTTTACATCATAACATTCAAATGTGAACACTGAACATTAAAACAAAGTTCTATGCCTCATTTCTTTTCACCAATTTTTACAATCTAGACAGGTTATGCGATTACATTTTAATTTAACAAATTTTGGGAATACATATTCTTAAGCAGATGAAGTTCTGTGAATATGATTGTTACAGTGTGTAGAATAGAGGATCTTTTTTTAACTTACCCTGAACATCTAATGAAATCTCTGCTCGCGTTTTGTTTGGTGCCAATGATTCGAATACATACAGGCCAGAATTCTTCAGAGTTACTGACAATAAGGTGAGCTGATATGTAGAACTGTCGAAAAGTGTTGTATAGTTGTAGCTAGTTCCTTCAGTAGAGCCCCCTGGAAACCATATATACAATGTACCATTTCCAAATAGCCAGTCCCCAACTATAACGTTCCCAGCGCCACTCACACTTATAGTGACATTGTTCCCAACAGCCACAGGGTTTTTTGAAGGAACCAGGAGCGCTGCATAAAAACCTAGAAGAGACGGGAGTGGCAATCAGTATAATTTTGAATATATAAAGAAAACCTTTAACTCTTTATTGCTTTTGCATAACTTAAATGGAAGCAAGTCTACTGATTTACATTTTGTCTTTGCATATTCGTTGCTTGTTTTCATATAGTACTAGAAAAAAAATTTCATGTTTAGTAAGTTCCATCTTGTAAAAGGACCCACAGTCAAAGCAAACTGATCAAGTGAGTACTGAGTACAATCAATGTAAGTGTAATTATTCATGTTTTGTCATATATTATTTTAATATTGTCATATACCTTCTAAGCATTCTTGTGCATGCAATTTATTATCTATATTTTTATTATTTTCTGTATTATGTAATCTGAGCAATTTAATCGGAAAAGCTGGTGTTAATGGCATTGTACTGTATCTATAAAGGTCTTCAAATGAACAAATATAGATTTTGTGTCAACACCTAATACTATCAGAAGAATCTATGCAAAGTCAAATATTTAAAAGAATATATAAATAAATAAATTTAGTTCAAATTAATAATTTAAAAACTATTTGTTGCTCAGTATTTCTGATGCAATGTGCTCTTTTTGACATAAACCTACAATCTAGAGAGAATTACAGTTAAAATCTGAAGAAATTCTGAAGATTCTTTAATAATAATTGTTAAAGTTAATTGTTGTGTCAAAAAGTTGCTAACTTGTAAATATACATTGACAAACAATCTCCTTTCTGCTTTATTGTTTATGGAAATTAGGATTGAATTGAAAAATCTCAAAGGAAAAAACAGCTGAATAATTACCTGGTGCCGAGATTAAAGTGAAGAATATGGCGAGTGCTTTATGTCCCATTTTGAAAATCCTAATATGAAATCCTCTTCACTTCTTTCACAGACTTCAGACAAGTCTGCAGCGAAATAGTCTAATCATCGCTATACTTTCATTCTGCTAATATTTACCTTGTTATGCAAATGAATAGGTTCACCAATGAACATCCACGTGACAGAAAGGGACACACACCTTTTGTCACCATCACACACATTCACTTTGAGTGGAGGGTGTGTTTGTTGTGGTAGACTGCAATCTGGAACCAGACTGCTGGTACCATGACTTGCTAGTCGCAAATCGAAGGTCATATCATATGCATTGAAATAGTTCCAGGTGTTGTAGGAAACAAAATGTGGTTAGTAAAAAGTGTGAGGTGTCAACATTAAGAGTTGATATTAAACGAAGTGACTCATGATGACAATTTCAAACCGGTTTTCAGTGTCACTCCTGGTTTCGAGTTCTGAGTATGTGTCCAGTTTATGAATCTGTGTTATCTCATGTGGAGGACGTAAACCAAACACGTCATTGAAAAGCCATGTTTGACTTTACTGCATTTTGTTTGCATTCTAAAAGATTACTTTAGATTCACAAGAACTTTTACGCAGTAAAAATAGTGAGGGATCATGAATCACTGTTTATTTTGCGATTATTCAACGTGATAGCGCCATTTTGACATTTTTATATTTGTTAATGATGTAATAAGAACCAATCCCACATAATTCACCCTTTATTATTATTTTTAATAAATTTAATTTAGTCACTTTTTGAACAGAAACTAATAATCAGAATTACAAATAAATTCAAAAAGCAAATCAAGTACTGATGTAAGATATCAATCCTTTGTTTCTCTTGCCCTGTGAAGGGTGACAGGGATGCTGGATCCTATCAGTGCATCTCAGACTAAAGACAGGGCAACTCTCTAGAGTAGACTAATGGACAGTCCATTGCTGATAACACACACACTGAGTCTGGGCAGTCTTCGGTTTATCTAACCTGCATGTCTTTAAAAGTGATAGAGCAAACCCCCATCAGCAAACTCTACACAAAATATCTCCTGACTCAGAAGCAGTGACCTTCAGTGACAATGCTGCCCTATCATATATTTGGAAATGTTAATGGTAGACAAATAAATCAAATAATCTTGTATTTATATGTAAATATATCCCCAGAGTGATATACCACAAAGTTTGTTTATTAAATATATTATGACGATTGAGATGACACCTTATTTATTCTCTTAACCATATGACACGAAATCCCCTTTCAACACAGCATGTGCTATGTTTCATTTTTTTTGTTCATCTGAATGTCAACACTGGGAGATTTAAAACAGCTTATTCAAAACTTTAATTAATCAAAGTTTTAGTTTTAGGAAAATAGCGAACCATGACATTGCATTGTGTTTATTTTTTTATTTGGTTGATTTATTAATGAAAGGTTTGTGGAGTAAAAAGCATAGTTTGTATGTTGAAATGAAAAGATTAAAAAAAGGCTATTATGTTTTTGTTTTAAACACATAGTTTACAGTATGTGTTGGATTTATGCATATGTAGTTGACATTTGATGGAGATTTAAATATTTCTGGTGATGGTTGTAAAACTGTAAACATATATTTATTTCCTTATGCTGCAATCAAATGTAACAAAATGATTCAACTGTAATGTATCTTATGAGGTACTGCAGCAGTCTAGACAGAACATTACTGTACAAAACACGGTAGCAATATTTTAGGTTACACGGATTATAAATTTGCAGTAAACACTCATATTCAATGAACAATATACCACCCACTTAGTGGTTTTATAATATGCTGACAACAACCAGTGATGAAGCTGAGGAAGTGAACAGTCAATATATAAAAGGGGCACAGTGTCATTTACACACTCACAGCACCATGGTAACACGTATGAATGAACATTAAATAAACAATATAAAATTTAATATGAAACCCTATGTACATAATATCATATTTTTAAAGAAGTACCACACAGGGACTTCTGGGAATATCAGTTTAGAAGACACGTACCTTCTTTTTCACTTTCAAAAAATGTAAATGTAACATATTTTTCTTTTAGCTGTTAACTAATTACAGTTTTTTTAAAGTGCTTCAGAATAAAAAAGTTCTTAGTTCATAACCCTAAAAATAGACTACTAGTGCTACCATTTTAACTGTTAAATGATAGCGAATCTGTGTCACAGGGCTATTGTTCAAAAGGCTCCTGCACACCATGAGCAAACAGATCTGTTCTGTATTATGTACTCTTTGATGTTCTTGTGTTTTCTCTTATGACAGCCTACTTTTTTCAGCTAAACCACCGTAAAGATGAAAATCAGACATTCAGTAACTGTGTGATTTGTAAATGATTTCATGAATAAGCAGATAAACTATTGTCATCAGTGACTGACATATTTGCTCGATGATATACAGAGATTTTTACTGTCATCGTTGTAAAAGCATCGCTGGGTCAGTTTTTTTCTTTAATTTCACTAGTCATCAAATGTATAGTTCACATTAAAATTAAAACTCCTGTCATCATTTACTCACCTTTATGCCATTCAAAAACCTGACTGAGTAAATGGTAACAAAATTTAAGTTTTTAAGTCTTCTATGCCTGTTCTGAACGATGAAAACATGTCCAGGAAGAAAAATATAGTGTGGGTGCTGCACCATGATTGTGTGGGAACCACAAAGTCAGAAAAATAATATAGCCTACAGGGAGAATTATATCTTCAATGAGTGATCATAGAACAAATAATATCAAAGCCTGGGGTTTTTTTGGCTGGGGAGGACAAACCTCACCTTTTATGCTACAATACACAATAATGTCAGGAAATATTTGTCTACTTATGTTTGCGTTTATATCGCACGACTTTTTTAGAGACAAAAGCATTTGTTGATTTTATTTATCTGTAGCTCAGGAGAAAGACACACAGTCATAGCGTTTCAGATGTAATGCTCTCTGTTTAGAGTTTTTTCCTGTAATGCAAACACAAGCAACAATGCAAACGGACTCGGTGTTGGATGACAGTATTGTGCTGTATGACTTTCTGGAATGCTTTGCTTCGATTGGACCGCCCATCGCCAAAACTATTGAAAACCGGCGGCGCTTTCAAGTCAGTCGCGTCACAGCATAGATTACGTCACAGGCGCGCTCTCTTGTTTACTGGCGCCATCTTGCGTCTAAGAAAACCAGAGCAGGCTACACAAGTATTTTTATTAGATATTTTAGCATAATGAAAATACCATTAAAAATCCCATTCCCATTAAGCTATGAAAAAGTTATTTCTGGAGGTTCTCTGAACACTTAAAATGTTCAGTTGTTAAAATGTTTGTTTGTGTAACGTTAAGGGAATCTTCTATTTTTGGATTTTTGCTGAACTGGTTTAGGAAACAAAAAATTCGCTACGGGCAGGTGAGTTTGATCAAGGTTGAAATTAAACCAGGGCCAGATCTCTGGTTTATAACTTCATGAGAACCTTACAAGAACATTATCCAAAGTTCAGGGAATGTTCCTTTTTAACCGGGATAATGAGTTTTGTTTATGACAGGGGAATAATATTGCTTAATCAGTTTGGAGATTTTGGGCTTTTTGTTTTTTTAAAAAGTGGAAAGAAAACAACCAAAACATACTTTTAAGTGTTTCTTTTAAAGAACATTATCTATGTGTATCAATATTTCAATTAGAGTGCAAATTTTAAAGCCTGTCTTTTCAAAATTAGTTGTTTTTTTTGTTCTACATTGAGCCATAAATCTCCACTTCAGTAGCATTTACACACACACACACACACACACCAAACTGTAAATTTTTATTCTGTATATCCCAAAGGTTTTTTTGTTTTGTTTTGATTTTTTTTTTTACAGAGGGATTTGAAGTTTTCAAACTAATTTCGGGTGGAAGGGCTGACAATTAGTCTTTTATTACAACTAATGAGGAAGTGCGAACACGTGAAATAATTTGCATGATTATATACAACATTTGAATCCCCATTTAATCCAACATTTTAATATCTATTCTCTCTGTAAAAACATTTGACTAAAAATGTTACATGATCATTTTGAAACTGACTTCATCTAGTGTTTAGAGTTTTGTACTAGAAATGTATGCAAATGAGTGCATATTTAATTAAATGACTTATTTGCATATTTAAACCTGACATTTTCGAAAACATTTTCTTGTAATACAAAAAAATCCAATTATCACTATAATCAATCAGCTGGGTAAGTAAGACCATAGATATTAGCTTGTTTGTTTTTTAACCTATTTACCTGCAGTGTCTTGAGTGTGTGCTTCCTTAGTAAAAAACATATTCTTCAAAAGTGCTTTCTAAAAAGAAAAATCACTTTTGGCATTCTGGTGTAGCTGTAATCTGCAGAGAGAGAGACAAAAATACAGATTATATATTAGGACTGACACATAAGATTCAGTTCACTGGACCCAGTGAAGCAAACAAATCAAGTAAGTCCTCCAGATGTCTCATTATTTAATAGTGCCCTCCAAAGCCCACACTAGTTATGCAACAATTGACACATTAAATCTGTCTGGAATTTGGCACTACGTCCAATGGGGTAACATTAGGTAAACATTAACATACAATGTAATGGAGTATACGTATACAGTAAATATACAGCTAGATCTATTATTGACAAATGCAGTGGTTTTTCTTACTTCATAAACAACAGATGGCAGCAGTAGACAATCTGTCCTGTGCATTTAGGTCCGCAGCTATCATGGTTAGGAATTAGACTTTGATCCAGGAAAATATTATTAATATAATTAATTTTATCTTGAAAGTAAATCATGAAACAACACGCAATACAGTTTTTTTTATTCATTAACTTTATTTTGTTATATTATCATCATCATTATTATTATTATTATTTTGTGGCAACAAAACATGTCCACAGTTCAAGTGGACTGTTTTATAATGACAATTATCACTCAAGCTGTAAAACAATACACTATCAAAGGCAGCTTGTTTTACTGTAAATAATAACCACCATATCTAAGTTGTTCATCTATGTTTACGGCATGTTTCATAAAGAACATTTACACAGAGCATTTAAATTCTGTAAAAGGAATGGGTTTTGAAATGCTAAAGAGTGTTTTAACAGTTATAACAATAAATATGTTGGAGGAAGGTAGTATTTGACAAATATGCGTTCTCATATTTCTCAGAAAAAAAAGAAGGAAACAAGTTTAACAGTTTGAAGAACTTTCACAATAATTGTATTATTTTTAAACATGAGAACCAAACTTTCTCTCTCTCTAATATACAGTACCCGTCAAAAGTGTGGAAACAGTAAGATTTAAAAAAAGTTTTTATTTTTTGTTTTTTTATGTTCATTAAGGCTGTATTTATTTGATCAAACTTACAGGAAAAAAGTAATATTGTGAAATACTATTGCAATGTAAAATAACAATTTTCTATTTTAATACACATTAAAATTTAATTTATTCCAGTGTTGCAAAGCTGAATTTTCAGCATCATTACGTAGTAGTCTTCGGTGTCACTTGATCCTTCAGAAATTATTGTAATATGCTGATTTATTATATGGAAACTATATGGATTTATGGAAACTTGTGCTGCTTAATATTTTATTCCTTTTTTTATTTGAAAGAAAATAAAACTTTTATTCAGCTAGCATGTGTTCATTTGATAAGAAGTGATGGCAAATATTTATACTGTCAGAAAATATAAATATTTTTAATATATGCTGTTCTTTATAACATTTTATTCATCAAAGAATCCTGAAAAAATGTATTGCAGTTTCCAAAAAATATTTGCCATCTCAATTTTGCCAACATTAATAATTCTAACAATAAATTATCATATTAGAATGGTTTATAGAATATATATTAATTGTGATTAATCACATCCAAAGTAATAGAACAAACTCGACTTAATCCAGAAGAATACATTTTTTGTTAGTGAAAATAAGACTTTTGCACAGTACTGTTTATATATATATAACTTTTTTAGAGTTGGTCCGTAATGAACATACTTTTTAGTTTGCTTGCTCATAAAACACACAATGAATGTTAAAGTTTAACTAAGTACATCTGTTTTGACAAATCCTTATCAGTTGTGGTTCAGTGTTATCACACTATGAGGGAAAATACAGTATGTGACCTTATACAAAAGAGCTGAAAAACAGAGCCAGATGGTAGAATGAAAAAGGAAGAAATTCTTAAAGCAAATGAAATTCCTTTAATTGAAGATTGCATAAATTATAAATAACAGAACAGTATTTTATATCACATTCTTTGACAATGATAAAGAACAGTGATGATGATATAAATGATGAATAATGATATAAATTTGTTTACCAAAACTAAGGGTTTATGACCAGGACAATGCTGCTTCCTAGTGTTTTTTTCCCTTGGACTTTGTTTTTTATTACGCATTATTATAGACCTTTTCATTTACCCATAAAAAAATGTTTCAGCAATATACAATAAAACATGCTGGGGAGGTAAAGAAATGTTTCTAACAAAGGCTGTAATACATGTATGTTAACCGTCTAGAAATTACGTACAGGGATGAAATCATACATGACCACCATCCTCTTGAGGTGTCAGTAGAAGTTGCAAGTCTCTGTGTAAAAATATTTAATAGAAAGAATTTATAGGACAGAAAAACACATTTAAGGTAGAAAAATGGGTTCATAATTCAGTTTACAATAAGGTTTATGTGTGTTAATTGACAAAATTGGTTTCATTTTTCATTTCATTTTTTTTTTTTTTACTTGAATATAAAGAAAATACTCAAAGTGTAATTCCTGGGTTGCAAAAAATGGCACGTTGCATAAAGTGACATTTGGCGACCTTGAAAGCCAATGTTTTTTCAAACAGTAATAATAAATACATGCATATAGAACAATATCCACCACATCTACTGTTAAACTCTATCCAGTGGGTGGTATGTTGTAATAACAGTGCTTTTTGTACTTTATTTTACACAATACAAAGATATCAGAAGTTGCAGATTTTGAAACAATATCAGTTAGTATCAGATAAATGTTAGAAAACTGTATACAAATTCAAGAGAAATTGAGCAACATAGGTAAAACAAAAGATGTCACAACCCTTGTCTATGTTCCCTATCATGAAAACAGAAAAATTACACAGCCTCAATTCAAGACTTACATTTGACTTAACAACAACATCCAGTGAAATAAAGCTAAATTAAAGAAATAACACAACATATATAATGTGCAATATGCAGGAAGACTCAAAGTGCAGTGGGTGTCAGTGTCTTCACTTCCTCACCTGAGCACAGGAGAGTTTGATACCTGAGAAATTACAAAAACATGTATTGAACACAACCAACCAAAATGACCATCCTTATTGTTTTACGGCAAAGCTACAACACAGAAAAGTGGCACTTATTTTATGATGCAGTAAAGTTTTATTGCAGTCAAAGTACACATGGTGTTCTACTATGAGATGGGCTACATGTGATATATGCAGCTGCTCACCTGACTTCCATAGGGAGGTGGAGGAGCCCTTGACTTCCCTTCCTTTTTTACTTCTGCATACTCTGTACTAGGTTCACTCGTGGTCCCCAGAGTCACTCTGTCTCCGCTGGCCTTCTGGAAATGCCTGATGTCTGCATAGTTTAAGTCCTGCAAACAGTCATATGTTTTTTTTTTATTACATTTACAGTGTCACAGTGTTTTTAAAGTGCTGTGAAAATGTATTTGCCCCATCCTGATTTCTTCTGTTTTTATGTATATTTAATGCGAAATAGTTCTTAAATAAAAAATTCTTAAATAGGATCTTAAAATAAAACAAAGCCATGGTAAACATACATTATTTATTATTTTTACTAAAGAAAGGAGTGTTTTTTCATCACCCATGTAAAAATGACTGACCTAAAATCTTGTTTCACCACCTGCAACAACTGCAACTACACATTATCAATCTCTTACAGCATTGTGGCCCACTCTTTACAGAACTGCTTTAGTTCATCCACATTGTGGTTTTTGAGCATAAACTGGTTCAAGGCATTTTCCTTCTTCCTTTTTTTTTTAGGTGGACTTACTGTTATGCTTTAGACGGAACATTCTCTTTTAGAATGTTCTGGTAGCAGAATTTACTTCCGCACACACCCATAGCCAGCCTTACACTCCCTACCTATGTTGCCATTGTTTTATTTAGCTTTGCATTTTGAAACAATTTAGTATGAGAGATTTGCACAATAGAAGAGATCAGCATGGGGCAAACACTTCTTTTATATCACTTTTTTAAACCTACTATTAAAGTGTTAAATAAATCATAATGATATAACATTTATCAAATATCCACAGCTCATCCTTATAGCAAGTCTTTATTCAGTAATGTGAAGGATTAAAGTCCATTTAAACTGACTGTAAAAATATACTCATGCCTCCTGCTATAAAAGTCATATACCCTTAAATTACCTCTTGGGCTCAATTGTAGTAAATTGTAAATATTACAGCAAGTTTCCAGTAAGTGTTGTAATATCATTTGACATTAGATTTACAGATTTAAATTAAAAGTAAGGTTGTGATGAGGAAACAAGAAATTAAAGTCACTCACTGACTCCTGTCTGCTTTGTGCTCCTGCTAAAGACAGAAACAAGAGTTTAATACTGAGAGGACTGTGTATGGATATGAATAGTTCAACTAAAGTCTCTTATATTCATTCATTATGATGGTCAGTATTGTGAAGGAAGTTGATATGCTATGCATTATGAATAAATAACAAACATACCTCCCCTTGCCGGTCCATTTTGCCGAAGGTTTGGTTTTGGGCTGTAATGTAAAAACACATTTTACATTAAAGACATTTTGCTACAACTCTTGTTGTCTCACAAAAAGACAGCTTATGACATTTATTTTACTTTTTAATCACATAAATACGAATATATTTTCACAACAAAATTACGCTAATAGTATATAATATATAATTAACTCATTTTTACTCACATTTTTTGAGTTTTGGTTAAATATACAATCAGACCACAGATGCCTGCGACTGCCACTAAAACCCCGATCACAATCCCAGCTATCG
>JAUYWG010000197.1:10364-30179 GCA_034779775.1 Enteromius afrohamiltoni | reverse complement strand
AGTAAAAGCTCAAAGCAGATAGGTCTCTCTGGCGAGTTCCCATATGTAACGTCAAAGTGATTCGACTGAAAGGGTAATGTTGGATACTTTACACAGAGTCTGAAATTTTCATATCCTTTTTTGTGTGTGTTCGTCATAAAATGGATTTATTTAGTTGATGTATTTACTTTTTAAAGTGCCACAATTTCAGATTAAAAATTTGTACTAAAAATAATGCAATAAATCAATAAACCAAACTTTTGAACAGTAGTGTATACATTTTTACTGTTATTATTATATTTAAAAAAAACCTTAACCTATAAAAAAAAAAAAAAATAGAATAAAACAATTAACACTACTAATCTCATGCTTTTCTTAATCCACAGAAGTTAGGTTTGGTGAATTAATTGCTTTTCTATTCTACTGCTACTTTGTTTGTAGGTGTGAGACAACACATTTATTGTTCTTGTGCTGTCCTTAAATGACTCAGAAGCAAAGTAAACAGACTCTTAATTCACGCCCACTAGGCTGGATTTGAGCACTGGCGGTCGTGTTTACTAACGTGAAGGATCAGGTTCAGTCAGTGCTTAATTAAGGGTCATCAGGGGACAAGACTCCAGTTCAGTGCTGAAGGTCATCAGTGTTGAGTTTGCGGCCACAGGGATTGACAGTCTGTCCATAAAAATGCTCAAATCTTAAAATCTCCTTGTAAAACCCTTCACAAGGTCACATTGGTTTGTAGCGGCTCATGCAGACCTCATTCGGCCCCAATCATACAATCCTGCATCTGCATCGCTCATCATCAACAAAGGCACTGGTCATTCAGTGTCACATAAGGACACACTGACCACTTCACTGAGCTGATTTACTGACCTTCTGGAGATTACGGGGCAAATCTTAACGTAATGGAGTTTACTAAATGAATTAGCAGGGAATGGCTGTTTGGAGTAAGTGATTGACTGAAAGTGTATAAATACACAAACACACTCGTCGTGAGAAAGAGACATAAGAGACGTGCCAGCTTTAAATCTGGACTTCAGTAAGTTGTTTTTGTTACGGGGCTTTAATGGTTGTGTAATGGAGTCTTTTATTTTCAGTGAAGCCAGGGCATCGTATTCATCCTGAACTGACCCGAAGAAACACAGTGATCGAAAATAACCTTTAGACCCCCAAACCTCGGCAATCACTGTTCACATGTTCTTTTTTAGTCCAAGAAAAAGTGCAATTTTGAACGTGTGCGTCATTCTGAAGAAAGGGGAAATCAGGAGAAGAGAGGGCGCAGTTGGATATTTATTGTGGTCTTTTGCTGGAATCTGCAGCAATCTCACAGATCTGAATAATAGACTGGGTAATTATTTCCAGATGGCCACAATGCTTCGTTTAAAGTGAAGTGAGACCTGTTGAAAAACTGTCAGGGAGGAGAAGAAATATGTTCACCATCCTGAACACTAATCAGAGGATGTGTTTCAGTGCTGATAGATTCACAAATCTGTCCCTGAAGCTGCAGCCGCTGCCTTAGGGACTTATCAATGAATATTATAACACTCATTACTGAATCTTGAGATGATACAACAGATATCGACTGTAACTTTTAAGCTAGTAACTTTTGAAACGTGCCATAAATCATATGTCGACAGTAGGACCGAGACTCTGAATCAGTGGATGCAGCTTCGACAGGATTCCAAGACGCTGACGCACAACATTGTTTTCTCGATAGGAGAGTTGTATTGCATGTTGACAGGATTACTTTTAACAGAGAAACACACCTAAAACTATTGCATTAAGTGATTTTGTCCCAAGGATGAGTGGCCATGACTAGAAATAGGCTAAACTATGGTGGTAAAATAACAAGACATATATGATTTTTCATGCCACATGTTTTTAGCATTTACATACTGTAAATGGAAAGAATGTTGTAAAATGAAAGTGCCATGTATTTTTGGTTTCACTGTAAATTGATACAATACAGTGCACTTTAATGTGCTTCAAACCGGGCAACCATCAGTTCTTAATAATACACTACATACATCATATTCATGAAAGAAGTCTCTCCAGAATTTTCACCATGGCTGTATTTGATCATACGTACAGTAATATTGTAAATTGTTCTTACAACATAAATAAAGGCTTTTTTATATACATCAAAACAGTGGTTTTATAATATATTTGATACACATTTGTTTATCCATTAATGCAGCATTCATTCAGTGTCACATCCTTCTTCAGTGAAATAATGTGATTAAATAAATAACAGTTTTAAAAACAGTTTTCTTCTGATAAGTAGAAAGTTAAAAGGAAAAATCATTTATTTGAAACTGAAGTCCTTACTGTCACTTTTGATCAATTTATTGCTCTCAGGAGTTTTGACCTCTTGACCTGTATCACATAATTTGGGGTCACATTTGTCTCTGCCAAACTGAAATGACCTCAGTATAATACAATAGCCACGTCACTGAGATTTGCCTGCAGGACAAAGGTTGTCTGACCAGTCAAACGTATGCTGCAAACATGTACTGGCACTGTAATGCTATTATGATTCAAGCTGGAATATTGATCCAAACTGACACAGATCTCTGGCTGTTTTAGCTTTAGTGGTTTAAGGCCTGGGATAAACTATCTCTATTGGTAAGCTGAAGGTTAGTGGATTTGGTTAGTCTTGAATCTTGAGAGGATTCCTTGAGTCTTACCTGCCACAAGGAAATCTTTTTAATAGGATAACATGACACAGAAATTTTTAATACACCTGGTAGGGATTTAGACATGCGGTGCTAAATTGGAAAAGTCGTTATAAAATCGAGGGTGGGGTGGGTGTATTCCATAAGATGTTTTTTAAAATGCTGTATAAGATTCAGACCAATGCGCTACAAATTTAACTACATTTGCATACCCCTCAAATCGAACCAAAGTTCATTTTTGTGTATCAAATTGTTTTTATTTGGCTTATATTGAAAAATAAACATTAAAATGTAAAACACAAAAATGGAAAAGTGCTACTTTAAACTGTAATATTTCTCAATATTAGTTTAAAAGACTTAAAACTTAAAGATACTTAAAAATATTCCTAAAATATTACTCACCCCAAACTTTTAAACAATACTTGTAATTTACTAGTATGCTGTGTATTATATAATTATAATGTGTATAATGTAATGTTTTCATATAACATATAATATTACATTTATATAAATATTACATAAATAATAAGTATATATGTTTGCTTACAAATTTGGATAATACTGCATGGCTTTTTTTCTCTATAGTAAGGATGCGTTAATAGTGAGTGTAGGTCTAATTAGGTTTAGTAATTTGTTATATGGTCACTCAGGAACGGTAACATGAAGGACTGCTGCTGTTATCGTCCAGTCAAAGGATGATAATACAATTAAGCAAAACAATTAGATGAAAGTCTTAAGAGCTCAGGTGGACTTTTATTCCACCCCTGTCTCCATCACTTTGATGACATCATTGCCTCAATCCAGCTGCACATGTAACATAACAAACACAGGAAAACAAAGGAAATGATACAACTATTGTCCAAAATGTGTGTTGTATTTCATACCTCTTATGGATTTAAGAGTACATAAAGGACAATGTGTGAGTTTATTTATTAGTGTGCATTCTTGTGTATAGGGGGTGGCGTAAGGACAAGGTCTGGCCATAGTTACAAATAATCCATAGCAACCCAACACAGTGACCCAAAAGCTGAAGGGCTAACCAATACAAAGCAACTTACCAATGTAAACATTATTTCATGAGAATAATTGAACATGAATGGCTTTAGTGTCTCATCTAATAGCTCCTAAAAGAATATTTCTGTCAGAATCACAGTGAATGTGGGCTACAGAACAGATGCCAATTTCCAATTTTTATTAAACTAATCCAAGATTCTAAAACTGGCAAAGGGCTAGTATCATAAACCCTGTGTCAAACTCAACTAAAAATACATTTAATTTGAGGATGTTGCTCATTATTTTTTTCCAACTACAGAAATAACAGCAAATGGAGTATTGAGATCATTTTATGCTTACACACAAAAAGACCAGAGCAGATTTAGATATTTCTGTTTTAAGCCAAATCCTGAAAATATGCTAAAATATGAAATGTTTATAAATGATTACATACTGCTTTCCAGTTATAACAGTAAAACCTTGATTGATTGGAAATGCCATAAATATATTTCTCAGAGGACTGATTTTGGCCCATTAGTGGTTTAGGTATTAGTCTTGTCGGCCTGAAGAGAGTATTTGTGCTTGCATAATGTTCTAATGCTTAATACCGCACATACATACACGAAATGTATTTAAATATAGTGCAAAAAATTGCTCAAACCCATGCTGTCATTAAAGTGGTCCTAATTATATTTAATTGAGGTTATCTGTTCTTTGAAGGCTGTGTAAATGAGTGCTCACTATGAGGTCTGATAGCACCAGTGTGTCTATATATAACATCCATCTACTGAGAGCTGTATGGATGCAGCCTTAAAAAATGGATTATGCATGAAGAGAGAGGGGAGGGCGAAGAGAGAGTGGGAGATGAGATGCCTAGAGGGTTAAAAACGGAAAAGGAAGCAAATCTGAGGGTGACAAAACTTCTCGGCAGTTGGCAAGGCGAAACATTTCAGTCATTTTTGCCTCGATACATACTGACTAATGAAACACTCTTTTCTGTATATAGACCGACCAGATGACTGACAGCTCAAATGCTCGCCGCATTTAGACCGCAATAGAGGGGACAAGAATGGTGATGATGTCGCCTAGAAATATGAAGTGGCCGCTAGCGATGAATGCGATTGGACAGTTATTAATATCATTAGTGCTGGATTAGCTCTTTGGTTTTTCCCCACTTCACTCCGTCTCCTGCCAGTGCCAAGCCTTACACCGCTAATCTCATCTCTCTCCAGTAATGACACACTCACTGTCTTGTGTTTACGGTCATTTTTGAAAATTACAGAGGAAAACAAAATCATCTAGAGCAGGGTGCGAAGGCAAGGTTAATTCTCTGTGTGAAAAATGGCACGATTTGGGCTTTCGGGGAAGTGCTTACACAGAGTAATGAGGCTACTGAAGGCGCTAATGAGTATGTGGGAATCATTCTGCTTTGAGGTGAATCAAATAATCGCTTTCCTGAGAAGTATTTTAAGTCGCACGCAGCATGTCGCCTCCATGACTAATCATTCCGGGTATGCTAATGGATGCTAATTTATGCTAACATAGTTACACTGGGAGATTATTTCTGATTGGGCCATATGGGGTGAGTGGGTGGGCCTTATTCACACACTTTAAATTCTCATAACAGATTCCCCTCGTTTCACTGAGTCAAGGCGGAAACAAGGCAATCCTGGTACCACGGAAGCCAACAGTTACAGCACTGAGCAATAGGAAGTGGGTGGAGAGGCTTCCTCTGAAAGTTCAGCAAGTTCGGTATCAAGTCGAAATTTAAAAAAAGATATAGATACATGGTCTTTATATCTGTCCTCTTTGCTGGATTTAGATCAAATTTTCAATCAAATTCTCCACACAAACAAACTCCTCTTAAAAAGTCTTAGTAAAAAAGAATTTAGCCAAATTCTGTCTTCATTTACTTGTTATTTCAAACTTGGATTTCCTTATTCTGTGAAAAGGATACAAATCAAGTCATTACTCACTGATAATCTTAACTTTTACGACTTGATCATTAAAACTGAGTTGAACTGTTTTACTCAGAATTCTTTTGAGTTCCATAAAAAACACTTTTGTTTCTTTGTTTCTTTTGGCGGATTTTAAGCATTTGTGTTTGCAAATGCAATTTCAGTAATGTATTTTTACCAAATACTTGACACAAAGGGACAAAGCCCTTACTAAAGATACACAGTCAAAAATGAGCAATAAAAAGGCATGGACAACATCATTTTCGTGGCTGACCTCATTGCATATGCATTTGTAGGAGCCTGCCTTAGAAGCAAAATTTATGGGAGGAAAGTATTTAAATGAATCATGCAATATGATTTAGCAAGACACCACAGAGAACAGAGAGCGTGTGATAGAATATTGAACATTTTGTTTGCCAAGCCATGACATTTTTAATTTGCTCTGTTTGCAGTCTTATGCTAATTTGTGCTGTTCTTGGTAGATTGCATTGGTCATTATGCTGCATGAATGTTCTTTAATTTGAGCATTGTAAGTAAATTACATGCAGAACTCACCACTTCCATGGGTGCTTTATTGGAATTGCGCTTTCATGCTAAATAACCTTGTTTCATGAATCTGACTTCTAGCTTTTTTATATATATATATATATATATTTTAAAGTGCCCCTATGCTGTTTTGGAAGTCCCCAACAACAGGCTGCATGCATGCAAGATCAAACAAAACCCTTTCATTTTCTTATAATATGCATTTCATTTTACAGTAAGTTATTTCTCAACAAATATCAAATGACTTGTTCAAGGACTCATCTTTCCAAACTACTCCTTTGTATAAAAAAACTCCACTCTGATTGGTTAGATGACCCAGTCTGCTGTGATTGGCCTACAGTGTACAGTGCACATCAGAAAAAACGAATTCCCCATCACCAGTACTGGAATACGGCTTATTAATAATACCCCCTTGACAAAACATTACAGCAACATACATACAGGCCGTGAATCGCTGAAGCAAGCTGGTCCAAAAAAAGGGCAATGGCCCACCAGACAAACGGTTTACAACTTTTGTGCTGAACTTGCAGAGTTTAGGGAAGCAGTCAACAGTGAAATTATGGGAAAACAGCAAAATGTTGGGATTATCCTGCTGTGACATTGTAGTTATTTTAACCACCGATTCTCCACAGCCTCTAAAGCAAATTCACTTTCACAGCAAAGAACACAGGGACTTTTACGCTATGCACATGAATGAGCTACAGCATTTAAGCAATGTTTTTTTGTTGGGTGTTGTGCATATTATCTTATTAAGTATTAACTATGGGGAAATGGGATTGGCATTTAAAATGACTCGTTTCAGTAGTTTAGAGTCAACTCTTTCACTGGAAACATTAACTTTATTGATGATGCATTTTTAGCTTTACAAACTTTGCAGTGTTTGAGAGACATTCACATATAGCTATCTTATACACTGCATGAAAGATCATTTTTTAAATCCGTAATGGGGGCACGTTAAATAACTTTTTCTGTTCAGTGAATAAAACGTCAGGGAAAATCTTGTGAGAAAATGTGAATGGAATCTTGAAGAACTGACTCAAGCCATCTATATAGAAGCACTGTGTTCATTGCCTTCTCTCATCTCTCAGGTATATTTTTACACACAGATTTATGAATAAAATTCTCATTTTAAATCTTTCTGGTCGATTGACATTTGTTATGACATCCGCTTCGAACATTATAATGCTCCTGGTAACTTTTGTTGACCCTACAGTAAGTAAATAACTTCACCAGATAATTACTCTTCAACTGTAGAGCTACCACAAAAGCAGAAGTCTAAAGATGGCATCACACTTGTTTCTCTGACGCATTAGGTCTATACAGAACAACTGCCAATGAAAGCTAAAAATACTGATGCACCTGGATCCTAATGTGAAAACATGTGTCTGTGTTAAACCATCACTGTGCTTGTTTCACATGGAGATTATATCATACCCTACTAGACTCAATCCAGACGGTATAATCCCAGACCCCTACACCCCCTCTTACACAACAGACACAGAGGAATTCATTTATGGATTAGGAAAAACTATCTTCAATATTATTAGTTTGAATGTACAAAAGACAAAACAGAGACACCTGGTGACCGCAGAGTTTAACTGCAACCAACATCTGGGTCTCTGGCTTTGCTTTTTTGAGGCCTGTGATCAAAAGATGGACAAACATGAAGAACAAACTGTTTTTAAAAAAATTATTAATTTGAAAATGTTAGTGTAGAACACAGCGATCTTGCTGTTCTCACTCCTGCTCTGCTGATTAAATTACATAACCGTATTAAACAACCATCAGAAACCCTCAAGTTTTTCTTCTCTATGACAAAACAACACGTCGAAACCCTTTGAGTTTCAGTTTCTGGACAAAATATACACTTACGTTCTTCAAAATTGTTGTGATGGTCAGAAAAAATATTTTTGTGGCACTGATATGCAAAAATGAATTACTATTCATTAGTTAATGCTATGGGTAGGGTTAGGGTTGTGGAGTAGGCCTAAATGCGTATTATATGTACTCGAAAACCGCATATTATATGCACGCCAACAAATTTTGTATCATTTGTACACGAAAACTGTGTATTATTAAGCCAAAGTACATTTATGCATATCAATGCCACTAGTTTTCATTTTTTATTTGGCGTACATAAGGAAATGGGTATTTGGTGTGGGGTTATGACAGCAGAAATGGTTAGGGCTATAGGTTAAGTAGGTTACTTCAGTAAGATTCTACACCTCTAGAGATAACCTCTAGACGTGAATGACAGTGCTAACAGACTTCTTTTTACTCCCTCCAATTAGAAATGATGTTTTTTTTGGAGGAAACTTAGTAACCACTGCATTTTTGTTACTGAGGTTTTCCTACATAAACTGACAATCACACCACATACAGATGTTCAGGTGTTGGGTCTGTCTACAGGATTATACTGCTCTGCTTTGTTTAACACGGGAGATTTTACTCATTAGCTCCATCATGTGATTTAACGAGGCGCCTTTGTTGCTTTTCCCACAGCAGATGAAGTCAGCGTCTGCTCTGTGTGGCCGGTAGCAGAAAGCAGCGGGTGTCTGGGGGGATCAATCGCCGTTATTGTTGCAGTGCGTTCAGACGGTTTACTCACGAGCCGAGCCTCAGAGTAATTAACACAAAGTCAGTCGAGTTCAGTCTGGACACGTCGCGCTAAAGCGCTACTCTAATAAAATGAGAAAAATCAAATGATTGTAACTTAATCCAGCAACATCTGTTCTGCCTCGTTGTCCTCAACAACTATTACAGTCAAGGCTCGTTCGCGCCAGAATCGATATGGATTGGATGGATGGATGGACAGATTAACATCCACACCAACAGACCATAGTGTAGTTTTTCGCGCGCTTTTTAAAACGGAGGATTTTTTTGTCTGTTTTTAATTTTTTTTATTTATCACTAGCGGGGGAAAATATTTTTGGAAATGATTAAATTGCCACGTTGATGCTTGGTGCCTTTATCATAGTTTATTCTCAAAATCAGAACAATTAGAACTTTATAACTCCTGGTGTAACGTTATCCTTCTGGAGAAGGCCTATACTGTCGAATGGTATTGCAAAACTATTAATTGATGGTATTGTATCTAGTGAACATATATAATAAGATATAGGCCTATAAGCTACTGCTACTTAGTCTTTGACCTTTTGTTAGCTCGTCAGTTCTTACCTTTACAAAATAAATACGGCTATAAATACCCATTGTAATTACACCTGAAGCATAGGCATCCACAGACCTGTTGAAAAACAGCACAAGTTTATAAACTGGAGTCTGGGATCTCCAGGGACCGAACAATGGAGGGGCAGGCTAGGGATTAGCACTTTAAACTTTTAATAAAATCATTTTCTTAGTGACGTCTAAAATTATGTTGAAAATAAAATAAATTAATGAATACATAAAAACCATTACATTTTAAAATGCTGGATGGAATTTATGAGAATAATTGCAATTATTTGATTGTACTGACAGCCATATATATATATATATATATACTACAATAATAGCCAACTATATTTTTTATGTAAAAGTTTTAGGGAAGAAAAGGCATAGGCATCATTTTTTCCATAGTTATCACTGGCAGACTGCTCTGATGGGATCAGTTTTAAAAAGTGACATCCCAAGTCCCACGATGTTGTTTGATATGTAGAAATATTTCATGCAGAAGTGATTAGATAAGATGGTTCCAGCATCAGGTCGGCCTCTGATAGTAATTCTTTCATCGTTGTGCTCCTTGCTTCTTACACACTGTGCAGAGATAACTGAGGCTATGATAATAGATTTGAAAGAGATGATGGAGTGTGCAAAATACAAGAGATTGCGAGATTGAAAAAGTGTGGCTTGTTTTTGATGACAGTGGTGGGAAACCTGAAACTACATTTATGAGGAGATGGGAAGTCGGAGTGAGGGGGAGATGATGTTTGTGTACTCTTATTAGATTTAGTCCTTTGGTTTCCACTGACTGATCAAATTCAGAGGGACATTTCAATACTCAAACAATATGAGTTCATAAAAAATCTTGTTGTGTCTGTAACAAATATGAATCAAAGGCTTAGTGTTGTGTATCATGATTATTATTGTTATAAGCTTTGTTATGGTTTGTTCAGTTTACAGTTTCTTTTTTCAAGTTCTTTAAATTCATTCCAGTTGAAGGTAAACATGATTGTAATCGGTTGTTTCCAACGCTAATAAATGCTTTTGTTGTTTCCTTCAAAACAATACAGTTTCTTTGACCTGCACCCACTCACACAGAAAATGCCTAGACTAAACAATGGAAAACAACTCACACTGTCCTTTCTCTTTATTACCTTTTGATGTCTCATTCTTTCAAACTCCCTCACATACGCACAAACTAAAAGGGTTATTTAGGCTAGTTTTAAGACAAACGTCAACTTTTAACAATTGCAGTCTCTAACACTCACACACACGCACAATTCTCGTGTCCAAGTTTTTGTAAGTGCAACATTTGAAGAGTACTTTGAATACTTTGCCTGATAGACTCTTCTGAAATATTACATTATTCCATCAGGAAAACAAACTCCCGAAAAACCCAAAAGCACAAAAACCTACTTATTCCCAACCCGATGCCTCGTAATGACCACATGAAACAAATTAAATGTAAATTCAAGTCTGTAAAGTACCATTCCGAGCATTTAAATTAGTGTTCTGAAGTTGCTTTGTCTGAAGCTGTAGCAATGGAATATAAAGCAGACGTAATGTTCCACATAAACTGATTTTCAGAGCAAAAGCAGAATGATACAATAAAACGGCTTTATCAATATGTTAAAGACAGCCTGTAGATGTGAGAGAAGGTGTCCATTATGACTCTACGTTAGAAAACTTCTACCACACATCATTTTTCCTAAACCACATGCCATCGCTAGTTTAAGCAGCATTTGCTTGTCTCTAGGGCGAAAAGCGGCGCTGGCTGCTGCTATCATCATGAGCCATGATATGATGTTGTTGCCATTGTGATAAGGTGCTAGTCTAAAAGAGTTAGAACCTTAATTTTGAACCTTGTTGAAAAATGATTGATGCATACGCTGCCGTTTATCCCTCGAAAAGCTTGCAAGAACGCAATAACTACCTGCCTCGAAGCATTTGTTTGCTTGTATTACTCTTGGCAAAAGTGTCGCCAGAACCGTTGTCAGTAATTGCTGTTATTTCTTTTCGTATGTGTTGTTCTGATTTCCTGCTGGACTCTAGTGCCTTTAGATGTGTGTATAGCTGAATAACTGTTGCCGTAGAAACGGATTATAACCACCAGACCCCACAATTTCCATTTGGTCTTGCTGATCACCTTCCAAAGAAGTCAAGTACCAAACAGCGATAAGTGGGGCCGGTTCGATCTGGAACGAACCAGCCACAGCTGGTTTGGAGTTCTTCTGAATCCAGCAGGAATCAGCGTGGTCTGAAAAAATTAGCGGAGGTCATCCATAGTGTCCACACATAAATAAATGCAAGTGTTTTATGTACAGTTGTCTGTGTAGGTGTCCACCTCCGGTTGAAGTCCATAAAGTCTACAGCAGATTTTTCCAGCATCACTGAGCTAATACACACACACACACACAAACACACACATGCTTGCGCTCACTCACACACTTAAGCACCTTTATCAAAAGGAGAATGAAAAAAAAACAACAACATAAAAGCTATTTGGCTTCTGTTTGTTTCAATGTGTTTAATGTGTTTGTGTTGGCTTTGGTGCAAAATCACTTCTGTCTCAATTTTCTGCATCACAGAACAACCGCATCGGTCCTTGCTTTCAAGTACGACCACAATAAGTTCAAATAAGAATCAAATGTAATTGGATTTTAACGCTTTATAAATTGTCGTCTCGTCAATAGAAAAGTCCAAAATGAGTTGATTTCGAATCTGTGAGATCGCCTTCTATTATAGACTTGTTTAAACTCATCAAATGAATATTGCTGTTCATCCCTGACGGCAATTACACGATCATCCAGCGGTTTGTACGTCTCTCTGGCAACAGAAACACACAGAGAGAAACAAATACTTTAGGAATTGGATTAAACGGCGCTTCTGTTTTTTTTTTTCTGAGTTCGAGTAACCTGAACTCCTCGATGGTTTCATTTCAGTTCAGAATCCGAGACGCTTTTAAACTTTTAACCTGCCAATTCACAGATAATGGAGCCATCAAACCTTCAGACCGAAGTAAAGATCCACTCTGCCCCTGAGCACCGAAGGCGCCTCACAAACACATAAACACGCCACACACACTCACAAACAAACAATCCGCACTATTGTAACTGAAATGGCACAGTTCTCATTATGGTGTATTAGTATTGTTTGCGTGACACGCAAAGTGTGTCGCTGTTATAAGACATGGAAACCACTGTTGAATTGTGGGCTGGTGCTTGACACTCTGTAAGCTGCTGCAGCATCAAGTGTTCTATTTCCCATTGCTTTCCTAGTCTTTATTTGCAAACTTATTGGCCCTGGACCCTTCCTTTTCCCCCACAAGGCCTCGTTGGTATTCGACTTTTAGGAGGTGGATGCTAGGAGACCGAAAGGGCGATGAGGAAAAGTGATGCCACGGTTAGGAGAAGGCGATCTCTGGATGGACTGCTACCGCTGATGCTCTTCTCCAATTTTGGGACCTCGGGATTATCGTAGTCATCTGGAAAGAGACAGACGGAACAAAATTAATTGGCAAGGTCTAGACACTAATGTTGCGTGACTCACTAAGGTATACCCTCTGACCAACTGAGGCCTAAGGGAAGGAGTTAAAAATAAAATGCAGTGACTCAGGCAGGTATGTACTGAAGGTGTCTGTGTGTAGTTGTAGACAGGTTTCATTGTAAAGCAAATGTAACTATTATCATGACAAGAGGAGTGTCCGATGTGCCCGAATAATCTATGGAATTCTGCTACATCATCAAAGGAGACAGATGATAGCTAACAAGACTGGTTTGTCAGTGTCTGCGACTGTGAGCAGGTGTCTTCCAGTTCATGGACGCTATGACAGACAAGTTCATAAACACACGTCTTCACTTACAGGTCACAAGGAAAGTGTGTGACGCAGATTGGCTGCTACAAACATCTCCAGACACGCACACTGTATGTCTTCGTGTTTTGACAGAATAATATGATGTTGTTAAACACAGACAAAAGATTTGACAGTTGTTCCAGACACGTCTGGGGTGCTAATTTTCCATTTATCACTGACATATTTATTACCACTGTATTTAGCAATGAGTTTGGTATTGTTTTTTTTCTGTGATGTTTTATTTAAAAAAAAAAAAAAAGATTAGTGCTGTTAAATGATTAATTACATTTAATTGGATCCAAGATCTTGTTTAAATAATGTGTGTGCATTTTTAATATGTAGATATAAATACGAATACATGCATCTAAATTAAATTAAAAAAATTATATTATGTTCATATATAGTACTGTGCAAAAGTCTTAGACCACTAGTATTTTCACCAACAAAAATAGATTTAAGTCAGTTATTTCTATCTTTTACAGTAGGGTGTCAGTTGGAAATATCAGTTGACATTTCCGAACATTATTTTAGTCATTAATTGTAATAATGCAGTGAGATTATTGTTTGACAACAGCCAGTGCTCCTCACAGAGATCTGATCTGATCATCATCAGTCTGTCTGGAGTCACATGAAGAAACAGACCAAACTGAGACAGACTCAATCCAGAAGAACTGGGCCAACGCCTCCAAGATGAAGAAAAAATAAACCTACCAGCAAAGCTACAGTACTATTTAAAGTTGTAGACACTTCCATAAACAGATTTAATTTATCATTTAATTTCTATTAACTAAATCAAATGAATATTTGGTATTACAGCTTTTGGTAAAACAACTTCTGTTACGAGGTACCCATAGTTTTTCAGGTAGTTTTCCAAGTAGGTTCTTTTTCTTCATCTTGGAGACGTTGGCCCAGTTCTTCTGGATTGAGTCTGTCTGTCTTCATGTGACTCCAGACAGACTGATGATGATCAGATCAGATCTCTGTGAGGAGCACTGGCTGTTGTCAGACAATAATCTCACTGCATTATTACAATTAATGACTAAAATAATGTATAATATAAAGTGTATAAACATGTACATTTTTATTTTGAATATGATTGTTTGCAATTAATAATTTGACAGCACCAATTATTTTTAAATAAATTATAAACATTAATAATATGTAATATTGTGAAGTATTATTACAATTTAAAATAACCTTTTTCCACTGTAATAGATTTTAAAGTGTCACATGATGTTTAGAAATCATTTTGATGTGCTGATCATTATTGGTGGTCAATTTTTAATAATGGTTTGTTATTATTATCTTTAATGTTGAAAACAGAAAGCTTAATGAGCAGCATTTATTTGAAAGAGAAATATTTACTTTTTTTATCAATCTAATGCAAACTTACTGAATAAAAGTATTAATATATTTTAATGCAAAATATATTAACACATTTTAAAATAAAAAAGTAAGAAATAAAGTAGTGCATCATGGTCTCCATACAAAGAATTATTAGCTAAAATGGATTTTAACATTGATAATTAAATGAAAATTGTTCAGTAGTCTTTATTTTAGATTTTTGCTTGTGAATAATATCGGACAGATTAATCGTTTAAAAGACACTGCGCAAAGAAATTGCATTATTATCCCCATGGCTGAGGAATGTTTGATTGACAGGAGTCCTTGGATGGCAGGCAGGAGAGAGAAGCTGTGTGGGATGTTCTGGAACATGCTGTTTACGAGCTGGAATTCAACACTCTGTGCCAACATACACAGATACAGTCTCATGACCTGCACAAAAAACCTTTCTAGCTTGTTCGTTTGCTGCAATTAGTACAGCAGTGTCATGTGATTTAATCAGCTGTAAGTGTTAAGTTGTTTTTCTACACTGAAGAATGGATTACAGAGAAATTTGATAAGTTTGTCCTATTAATGACCCGAATGGGAAGTCACATCTTACATTACGGTGCACAATGATCTTTTCATCTCATAGGATATCACAGCAACACTTTACAATAAGGTTCAAATGGTTAACATAAGGTAATGCACTGCAAGTGCCAAGAAATAATATTTTTTATAGCTTTCATTACTCTATTAAAAAATAAATTGATTTAAATATATTTAGAAGGTGTTTCTTTCATTTATATATACTGTACATACACACACATTTATATATATTTATGAATTAAATTAAAAAACCCTGCAATTGTAGTTTGACTAAACGTATATACTTCAAGTCAACTCATTTTGTACTTAATGCTCATTAAATGTCCTGCTAAAGATATACTGAAGTGTATATCTGACTGCCCTAAAGTATAACTATACTTCAGGTACCAATATTATTCAAAGACCTTACAGATCCTCATCAATATTGACATTAAAACTATTTTAGGCTTAATAAAGAAATGTGCATTGTGCACATTGTTCACCAATATTGCTTAAAACAAACAGGAAATGGTTTGTTTTTACTGTAAAAAAAAGCCTATAAAGAGAATGGTATGAGCACAATGCCACACATATCTTCTTGCTCTGTATTACTCCCTAAAAGCCAAATAAAAGCGGTCTTTGTGTTTATTGCATCTGTATTTGTGATTGCCTGCGTGTTTGTGCGACTAACATGAATTCGGACTGTAGCGTGAAACTTACTGCCATTAATGGGACTAACTGCTCCAGAACTGACATTAAGAATCCTGCAAATGAGAATTTATGCTTGTTGCGACTTTAAAATCCAATTGTATTTAAATGACTAAAATAAAAAAATGTTTAAGCACTTCATTTAAAAGCGTTCTAGAGTTTCCTGTGGTGGTTTTTGATTTGTTTGGGGAAGTTTAGTGTACAGTTGGTCAATACTAACGGGACGGCAGTGAGCAAGGACGAGACTGCTTCTTTTGTCTATTGGACACAGATGTATGGTGCTGTACTGAGATGTGTGGCTTCCTGAGACCCGGCTGGCCTCTTGCGGTTGTTCTCTTCCCCTCTCTGGCCTGTTTGAAAACTGAACCCTCGATCGGCGCAAGCAGGAGAGAGCCGCTACTCAGATTCCAGTTATTGGAAATCGTTGGGTGGCTCCGACCCAGAGACGACCCAAAACACATCCACATCCATCTGTCTCAAAACACACGCTTGAAAAAAACACGAACGGATCGATGCCTCTTTATTCCCTAAAAACACTTGAAGTCAAATCAATTTCTTTTTTCTCATTTAAATGGTGCGGTCGTCGCTGTCCTTGAGTCGGGTTACGGCGGGGATGAGGAAGTGCAGGATGTGACTGTAATGTTGGGAACTGGAGGGCTAGTTCTGCCACTGCTAATCAGCGCTAACACTAGTCTCAGCGCTAATCAAGCTAACTATAGCCAGGCAGCTCACGCTTCGTTTGCCTCTTAGCTCGTGGCTTCATTAGCGTCACTCAGATGTGTGTTAGCAGATAACTGCTGTGTTTGTTTGGTGTGCATGGGAAAAGCAAATTACACTCGATCTCATATGCATTTTTATTACACATGCAATTCGCATAAAGTGGATTTGGCTTTTGTAAGTTGCTACCCAATTTGATTTATAACAATAAATATGCTCTAATGCACACGCGTGATTTATGAGCTTTGCTGTGTAGCTTGGGTGTAAATGTCAACTTAGTCAGTGATTTATATGCATATGTATAAGTGTCAGTGCGGACCGTCTGTTGTGTGTGTAACTCACCGAGGTCATCGATTTTGATGTTGGGTCTTAGAGTGTAGTCTGGCTCTGTGGGCTGGGGCTCATCATCTGAATCAGATGCTGGAAGACATGAAAGGAGAATCAGAACACACTCTCTCCCCTCTCGCTGAAGGATCTCATCCATGCTCTCAAAGGACTTGGGAATTTATTTGTAAGCTCCTCTAGGTCATTTGCAGCGGTGAGAACGTGACGGGGTAGTTAGTGTTCCCGGTTCAGGCTACATGCAGCTAAAAGATGGGACATTAATCACGAAACAAAGGTCCACTTCTGATTACTTCTCTAACAGCTGATATTTCTTACTGGTGTCATACAGAATATTTGATGAAATTTCTATTAAAGTTATGTTTAAACAAATTGTATTGTTATCTATTTTTTTGCACATTTATTGTTTTTGCCAATTATTTTGGCCCTTTAATGTAAAATCATGATTACCTGTGATTATTTTATTCATTTCACTGTCATTCATTTTAGCTGTAAAAAATTAAATGTAAAATAAAATTACAATAAAAAATATATATATATTTAATTCTTTGCAACATACTGTAAATTCAGTAATTCTTAAAAATATACATTTATGAAATAATATACAATATTAATAAATTGTTATTAATTATGAAAAAAAATATTTATTTTAAAGTAAACAAAACGTCAAATGGATTAATTGTAAATGTAATTTTTTATTATTATTGTGAAATTGTATGCAAATAAATCTGAATTAAATCTAATAGTGGATATAAATTTGGTTTTTAAATTCTGACGTCTTAAGAGATAATGCAAATTTGTCCGTATTTTAATAATTAGTTTAAAATTCAGAACTATTGCACTGTAAAAGTCCAATTATTTATTTAGGAAAATAATAATAATAATTACTATTATTAGTTGTTGTTTTAGCTTTAGTATTTAGTGTTGCTTTAATTTGGTAAAAATGAAAAAGTGTCCCATTACACACATGTTTTTAAGATGGTGCACTCAGTTCAACTAAAACTGCATCTCAAAACTACTACGTTTTGTTTCCTTCCTTTTTAGCTCAGTGGTTCTCAATCTCCGTCTTAAAGGTCTCCGAAGACTGCACATTTTATCTCTATAACACACCTGATTCAACTCATCAGCTCATTAGTATGTAGTTTTCCACATCTTTATAAATACATCAGCCCCCCTTCAGCCCTTTAAACTCAAAGCACTGAAGTTCAGACCTGACTGAGCAGGACTAACAGATTCGACTTGACACAAGAACTCAGAGACTCTGAGAGAGAGGGCAGAGGTTAAGACAGCAAACAGTATGCTCTCTCTTTCTCTCTCTCCCATACTGGAATATTATTAATGAACATGAGCACTGACAGAAAGAGAGGGTGAGGGGTTAAAATAACACTCAGTGCCAGCAAACTGACTGTGAGAGAACATGAATCCTGACAGCACCTGGAAACAAGAGAGAAGAGGGAGAAAGAGAGAGAGGGAAGAAATGACAGAGAAGCGAGCGAGCAAGTTATAGCAGTGTTTCCCAACCAAATACTTCAAACACCTTATATATGTAAGTGTGTTTTTGATGACACTTCACAATTTAACTACATTACTTAACATGAACTAAGAACGAACACTACTTCTACAGCATGTTAATTTCAGCATTTACCAACGCATTAAGTTTTGGTTAACGTTAGTTAATGCACTGTGAGCTAACATAAAACTAATAATGAACAACTGTATTTTTATGAAATAACACTAACAAAGATTAATAGTGTAATACATTTGGTGTTCATTGTTTGTTCACGTTAATGTTAACAAATGACACCTTACTGTAAAGTGTTACTGGGTTTTTGAGTGTATTGAGTATTGTGTATTGTAAAGTATGCTTACAAAGGCTGCATTCATTTTAACATTAGTAACATTGTGAAAAGTTACTTGAATTGAACGTTTCCATTTGAATATAATTAAAAATGGTATAATTTTTTTGAGCATCATCTTCAGTGTCACACGATCATTCAGAAATCATTCTAATATGCTGTGTTGCTGCTCAAGAAACTTTAAATTAATTTAATGATCAAAATTGAAAACAGCCGCGCTGATTTAATATTTTATGGACAAATGAACATTTATCTGAAATAGAAATCCTTTGTAACACTTCAAGTGTAACAACTAGCACCAGTTTTCTACATGGGACCATCTGCAAACAGTGTGATAAGCTAGAACAGTAGGCTAATTTATTAGGCCTACTGTTATTTTCATTATATATTATATAACACTGCATGCAAAGCATCCTTTCTGAAAAAAAGCCCACTAACGTTTGAATGGTAGTGCAGGTTTAACAAAGCAAAATCAAAATCTTGTCAAGTAACTCTCAGTTGGGAATCACTGTAGTGCCAAACAACAACATTAGAATGTGAAACCTAGTGGGAAAGGAGAGGGAGAGAGTGCTTTCTCCGTAAACAGATTGATTTAATTCTCAGAAAGACAGATAGAAGAGTTAAAGAAACACAGACTGAGTGCACTTCATAAACGGGCTGACAGGTGGATCAATTGACTGAAAAATAGAAGAGTTGGATGGATGGATGAAATGATGAGTTGATGGATGGATGTATGATGGAATGATGGATGGATGGACAGACGGATGGATAGAGGTCGATACCTGTTGAGCAGCAGACATACACTCTTAATCTCAGGCAGCTCCGGCCGTGGTGATGAGTGGGTGTGGCTAAAACAAAACAGCAAAGTGTCAGTCATCTGTCAATCACCAAAAAATAGGTTTCATAACTGTAATATTTTAAAGTACTGTAGTATTGTACATCCAAAGAACACAGCCAAATGTTAAATAAGTAAAAATATCAGTATCTAGCCTGTAATTTTGTTTAATATTAACTATATATGATAATGCATACAAAAGGTCTACACATACAGGTCCTTTTCAAAAAATTAGCATATTGTGATAAAGTTCATTATTTTCTGTAATGTACTGATAAACATT
>JAUYWG010000197.1:0-10264 GCA_034779775.1 Enteromius afrohamiltoni | reverse complement strand
ATATGAAAGTCTAATGTTTATCAGTACATTACAGAAAATAATGAACTTTATCACAATATGCTAATTTTCTGAAAAGGCCATGTATAGTACTGTGTACAAATAGATGTAACTATATGTAGTGATAATAATAATTTTAACTATTAACATAACATGCTGTAACATGCACTTACAGTTATATAATTAAGTTATAAAACACTGAATCTCACACAAAATGTGTTAAACATTTCACTCCATATTTAACAAACCAAATAAAGTACTGCTTCTATATTTTTTTAAATACTTTAATATGTACATAGAGTAGCACTACATATTTTACTGTATAATAATAATAATATAATAATAATAATAATAAAAGAATAACTGTTACTATTATTATTAGGCTCCCAATATTCAGATTTGCAATAATCACCAAATTGTCATTAATCATGTTTGTAAAATTATAGCAGTAGCTATTATAATATAAATTTACATATTTCTTTCCGTTTATAGTCCAACTTATAGTCAACATATATTAAAGGAAGGGCAACAAATAGTACTAGAATGTTGCCCTTTTTCATGTTTTATCTATTTAATATTGAAAATCTGGGGTCTGAGATGATGTGATTATCTGTAAAAATAATCATTTATCATTCTGAACTTTTTTTTTTTTTAAAAACACTCTTAGAAATAAAGGTAAAAAAACGCTGTCACTGGAGAGGCAACTTTTCAAAAGGTACATGTTGGTACCTAAAAGGCCCATTTTGGTACCTTAAAGGTACATATTAATACTTAAAGTGTACATATTTGAATATAATAGTTACAAAAGTGTACCTTTTGAAAAGGTACCGGTCCAGTGACAGCTTGTACATTTATTTCTGAGAGTGAAGATATTTGGTGCATATGTACTGGACAGATTGTCTGTGATTCATTCAGTCATACAAAAAATACAGAGCTGTCTCACAATAGACTTGCTAGGATGATTAGCTGAGGTAAAGCACACTATATACTCACAGATATAATAATACTCCTGCCCGACGTGGAACTCGTAGCCGAGCGAGAAGGCGCTGTAGCGCTGGAACTTTTCAGAGAATTTGATTGGTGCGTGCGGGGCGTGGGGACGGTTACACTCCCAGCGTTTGAAGCCCAGCTGTGGGTCACACGTACGGTAACCACGATAGCTGACCATGTAGAGCACGTACTGCTCGGCAACACCTCTCTGGCTGCTGTTGTAGTGAGGACAGTAGATATCCAGATAGTCATTGACATTCACCTGCACCGTGTAGCCCTCCTTACGAAGTCTGACGACACAAAGGAATACAAAAAAGATGGTCAACAATTGCTGGCGTATCTTTACAGTAGGTCCAGCTGAAAAAACACACACAGAAAAAAAAAAAACCAAACACAAGCTTTAGAGTCTGCTGTACTCTAACTTTCTCTTTCCTTGCACCAAAACTGGATGGGAATAAAAACAACACAAAACAAAATATAAACTATAGTATTTACTAAAGACTATAATACTTAAATATAACAATTGTTTTTATTTTAAATATTAACAATCATACATATTTTTGAATCTTTGACAAATATCTTAGTTCCACCTCTTTTGTAAGTCAATTTGAATAAAGTATCTGCTAAATGCATGTTATTTTAGTATTTATTGTAACTTTGTGCATTTGTAATTTTTTTATTATTTATTATAGATATTTTATGTATAGCTTTTATTTTTATTCCAGTTGTATTTCATATTTATTTTAATTAATGAAGAAAAAGTTTTTCAATCATTTAATTTTTAATAAGCCATAAAACTGCAGGCCAGTGCTGTCATCTAAATATTGTACTTCATCTGCTACCTTCAGAGCATGCTTAAATTACACAAAGTGTTTAGACGACCAGTGAAAACCAGAGGACAAGGATACAGCCGAGAACAATCATTTGCTCTCTCTGAGAACAACTAACTGCCCTCACATTTGGAACCAGTCAAGCACATCTGATTTAAAATGGCAAGAGGTCAGGTGCAGTTGATTTCACATTCCTCTGAAATGAAAAGCAAAAAACCGTCTGTGACCTCTCCAAGAGGAAATGATCCAGTGATCCGAGTGGAGCTGATTATTAAAGTAGCAACATGTACAGTAGGCATACAATCATTAAAAAGCATGAAATAATTGGTTGTACATTATTATACACGCAAAACGATATTTTCTGTCGAGGTTAAAGGAGGACAAAATAAGTTTTCACGTGATTGTAGATGCACTTTCTTCGGCTGAAGTTCAGGCAGAATCAGTACAAGCTTGTATCAGACATTTGCATTTCGGTGGAAGCTCCCTCGGGCCTCTGTGAGATAGAATGAAGGTGAGCAGGGAGAAGCGAGAGACGAGTGATGGCTGTGTTGGGACCTGTAGTAATATATTGTTATACCGCTCCAGTGGGCAGCTGTATTGACAATGAGTCTCGCCATTCCAAGACCGAGTCTGATGAAAACGCGCGTAACGCAACGTATATAAACAACGAGGAGCGCTCGCGCCGAGTGAACGCTGCTCTCGCGGGACGTGTCATACCGCAGGCTGGAAAAGTTGCAGTGCAAGTGTCACAATTCAAACCCTATCCGCGGTCCCTTCTTCACTGCACTCGTTTGTCAATGTCACAGCAGTAGACGCCGAGAGGATGGAGTGAAACTCGGCGGGTTAACATACGGCAGTAATAACGACTGACCAGCAGGTGTCAGTATTTAGATGCCAAATGAATATCAATTTCTTCTCTTCAGTTCTAGGTCACTTCTCCAGGGAGATTATTATTCAATTATTAAATGAAGATCAAAAACGCTGCATTAACGCCTCTCCCCCTTCGCTTCTGATTCACGTTCAGTCACACACTGCTCTCATTCAATTCCTTCGTCTCACTTCTGACTTTTAAATGCTAATATGGTGAGTGAGTGAGTGAGTGAGTGCAATGTGTTTGTTGCTTGCCTCTATCACGCCACACCCCTCTATACACACATCCAGAAAACGTTATATATATACATATATGTGTATATATATATATTAAAAAATAAAAGTAAAAGAAAAAAAAAGCATTTTGACTCCAATATTTGTCTCCTATAATGTATATATAAGTATTGTAAAAACATATTTAAATTCAAATTATATAAATGGTTAACATGAAAACCCTGATCCAAAATTCATGGAAAAAAAATATTAATCTTCAAAAGGTTTTATCTTTCATTTAAAAATTACCCTTCTACCCTTGGCCAGTGTAGCTGTAGTTTTATGTTATTTTATAAGAAAAGTATATTAATGAATTATTTTATATATATATTATTGCCTGTGTATATGAGCAAGCATCTTTATATGACCATGACCATATTTCCCTCTTTTTTCCCCTGTTTTTCAATGATAAAGCACACTTTCATCTCTTTCATTCACAAGTGCATGGATGGATGCTGACAGGACAATCAGAGGAGGAAGGCTGATGTAGGTAATCTGAAGTTGTGCTTATGTCCAATAGGGGGCGATGAAAAGATGAAACGTAACCCACCGTGGGAGATTTAAAATCATTAAAAATGATCCTCTGCAACACATTTCCTCCTCAGCTCAGAGCAGTTACCTATCTCTCTATTAGAGCAAAACACTGAATCTGTTCAGCAAACATCTGAAGTCACATATACATACACAGATTCACGTGATATATACAGTATATGTGTGTACAGACAGATTGTGTGGGTCCGGGATGCAAGATGCTGAGCTGGGCAGGAAAGGATTTTGGAACAGCAGGTTAGAGCAAGATCAAGACTCAGTGGATCAATGTCACTACAAAAGAGAGAGAAGAACAGAGACCGAGCTTCTACAAGAGAACAAAAGCCAAGAAAAGCAATAAGCTAATAGCGTCTAAAACACAACTGCCCATATAAGCGTTTTAGTTCGCTTCATTAATCAAATGTTTCAAGTACCCCAAGAAATACCATTATTAAAGTCCATTTCTTGTTTTTGGGACACATATTAATTAAAATCCTCATCCTGTCCATGTAGAATGTGAGTAAGATGCACATTTCTCATAGTTACATATATGCGGAATGATTGTGCCTACAGAGCATATCTGTAATGAGAGAGAGAGAGAGAGAGAGAGAGAGAGAGAGAGAGATGGCAGAGCTGAATCAGCACCACAGGAGAAACAGCAGCTCTCTTCTCTTCCCTCGTTGTTCTTTTCTGTTCTTCTAATTAACCCCCTCAATCCGTTTAATTAAAGGAGAGCATCTGTCCTGCGAACAGTTGACAAAACACATGTGAGGGGCGCGTTAACTCACACAAACACACACATCCACACACATACATGCTGCGTTCTATAAAGGACACCTGCAGATCCACTGATGACTGTGGACTGAAAGTAAGTGTTTAGTTAACACACAGACCTCTGCATCGAGTCAATTAAGACGTATTACATGAACAAGAGTGCCTTTGCTCTGAATATCATGTGATAGTCACAGTATAGTTAATCACAGCTGCACTAAGATTCAGACCAAAATTTTCAATAGTCTATAATTTCGCAATTTCCTTCGTCTAATATTGCTCTGTGAAAGTGAAAATAGCTCCAAATGAAGCCAAACCAAATATGTATCAAAGTAATAACAAGTGCTAAGTAAATAAGTATTCTGAGTACGCACACACATATTTTCATCTGACATGTGATGTGCTTAATATTGAACTGGAAATGAGGTGCTGGGCATCCGGCCAGAGGAGAACTGGCCCCAAATAAGCCTGGTTCTCCCAAGGTTTTTCTTCCCCATTCTCTCATGCATGGGGTTTTGGTTCCTTGCCGCTGTCGCCTCTGGCTTGCTTAGTTGGGGACACCTGATTTCTAGTGATTATTGTCGTTTTGATTCCAGATACCATCTCTGCATTTGATAAATAAAGTTTAATCTCGTCATTATACATTAACATCACTCTATTCTTCTACTTGATAATGTTCAGTGCTTTGCTACAATCTGTACTGTTAAAAGTGCTATAGAAATAAAAGTGATTGTTTGATTGATTGAGTATCAGTCAGATTCAATGACTCACTTTTTACATCTCTGAATGAATCTGAGTAAATCAGTTGTTTCAAGCTGTTGTTCACGCAATTAAGCAAAATGATTGATAATGACTCACTTATTAATAATGAATAAATCATTTAGTGAATGAATCAGTGGTAAATCAGTGTTTCTGAATGAATCACTATAATTAATAATTCAGAAACTCACTTGTTACATTCTTGAATGAATCCGTGTTACTGAGTAAATCACTTAAGAAAATGATTTAACAACTCATTTGGTACATTTCTGAATAAACCAATGTTTCTGAATCAATCACTTGTATAAATGATTCAATGACTCGCTCTCTTGTTACATTCCTGAATGAATCAGTGTTTTTTAACCAACTGTTTAAGTAAATAGTTTAATGACTCACTCATATAGAAAGTCACTTGTTGCCATCTACTGGAGTAACAACATAACTTTCAGAAACAACTAAAAACAGTTTTATTTTACATTATTTGAAAATTTTATGATTCTTTGTTCCTTGACCTTTACTGTAGCTAAGTGTGCCATTAGTGAGCTCCCAAAAACAGATGCTTGATTCTCCATGTTTCTTTCACATCTCCATTTTGTCTCCCATCTAATTATTTGGTCAGTCCCTCTACTCATTCCACCCCCCACACTCCCCCCCTCTTTTTCTCTTCACTTGTCCTTTCTTTCCTCCTCGACAGCGGTAAATTATTGAAAGGTTATTAAATTCAGAGGCATCATAGAGCCACTGGCTCCGGCTCACACACACACGAGTGCGACTGCAAACGTGCCACATGCCACCCCAATAAATTTAATCCGTAATTCTGCTCTCAGCGACCAAACAGACGTTTACTATTCACTGGGTTCAGAGCAGGTTTTTTAATCAATCAAACTTTCTCGGAATCAGTGTTTCACCCGAGAGAGAGGATGAGTGTGTGTTTGGTTTTAAATCTGCTAAGGAATTGATATGTGTCGGCGGGGGGAGAGTTTAGCCGCTGTTACCTGCTCTCAAGGCCGACCTCATCACTGCTCCCCTCACATCAGCAGAGTGTGTGTGAGCGTAAATCACACACACCTCCACTCGCTTCCCCTCGTTTCAAAGCCCATTTGCCACAGGCAATTAGAAACCAACCAATCTCTCGCTCTCTCCTGCTTTAACTCCTCTCCGTGGCTCATTCTCTACATTTCACTCCTTTCAGCTGTTCTCCTTTCTCTTCTCTCACTCTGTATCAGCGCAGTCGCTCAATGTCACGGGCCTGATGGCGAGTTTTAGCCTTTTGAACTGTACTAATCCAACAGATAAATTCTCATTCATTCACTCACACACACACACAAAGTGCCACTTTTTCACGCTGGTCGATAATACGTAAAAAGTCAACCTGGGAGACTTATTAAACAAAGGGTGCAGAAATGATTTTCAATAGACACAATATTTCATCTTTTTCAATATATTAGTTCAGTCTAGCCATTTTCGATTTTCTTCTCAGTCACCTCTACACAGAGACAGATGAACCGGCCCCGCACACACCCACACACACCCAGTGGTCCTCGCTTTACTGTTTATTACCCCCTTTCTCCTGAACAACAATGAGGATATGACTCTCTTGCTCTCCTCTGCATCTTTCCTTTACTCCCTTGCTCTCTTTATTGCAAGTTCAAGTAAGTTTACAGAACACAGCTCCCCTCTGAGCAATGAAGAGAGAGAAAATGTATGTGTCTTTTGGGCCTTGCTTCTTTGTGTGTGTGGGCACGTCTCTTGTTTATTCTTGTATGTTGTTATATATGTTATTATATCAGCTGGGGGCAGTTAATCTCCCATCATGCACCTGGAAAGCAAAGCTTTTAAGCTAAATGATTGCTCAATTATCTGTTTTGTGTTGTTTAACTTTGGGATTATGCATGCTTGACGTTTTGACAAAGCCTGGTAATTATGTGTCATACGTGCCGTTATGGCCACTAGCCGTTGGTCCTGCTTTATGAGGTTGTCTTAAATGTGTTGATTAAGCTCTGTTGGCCATATCGAGTGCAACAGTAACCGCCCATTTTGTCAGCAGCTTTGGTTCAGGAAGTGTTTTCCCATTGATTTTCTCCACAGGGATTTTATAAAACTCTACAATAAAGAGTTCTAGGACATGAACAAAACCACCCACCTTTAAGATGAATCATAACATCATAACCTTTGGTTTAAAGCTAAAATATAAACAAAACTGGGAAAAATGTCTTTTTATGAGGGAATGAGTAAAGCATAATAACATGACCCCATAATTGGTGGTATGATGCAAAACAATTGATTTTAAATTCATTGGTTATGCGTACAATACATATTTTATTATATATTAGCCAAATGTTTTAATGTCTCCTGTGCACCAAATCAGCACATTTGAAGGAATCATGTGACACTGCAGACACACTGCAGAGTTAAATTAATTGAAATACATTAAAACAGAACACAATTGTTTTAAATTGTAATATTTCACAATAACTCTTTTTACTGTATTTTTATGAAATAAAGTGGAATTGATTTGTTATCTGGATTGGTGGATATTTCTTTAGTGTACTGCTTCACCTCAATTTTTTTTTAACCACGATGGCTTCAAAAGAAACCTTTCACCTCATTTACCTTTGATTAATAGCCTTTGAGCTTATTGCTAACGTGAACTTTTGAAAGGTTTTGAAAGGTGTCTGCAGAACCTTTTCTAACCAGTTTCTCTATAAGAAAAAAAATAATACAATTTTTACTTCTGCTTTATTCTTGATTTTTTTTAGTTAGTAGAGTTTTTTTAAGTGTACATCTTGCTAGGGTGACATAGTGGCAAGACAAAGAAGGCATTTGTCAAATACATTGATCACAAACTTCACATAAACTTCAGTTCTACCCTTTGCCTCTTTATCTTTGTATATTACACCGTCATAGCAAGAAAAACCATAAAGGAAAGTCTGTATAATACCTCTGTTGCTTATTCTAGACACCAGACAAGTGGGAGCTGTAAAGTCACTTGCTTTTCAGATCTTTCTCCAGAATTAAATAAACTTCTCCTCTGGTGTTTCTGAAGAGATCTTATTGTTCCAAACTAAGCTTTGATTGCAAGGAAACCGAGATTTCTACATGAATTTAAACACTTCATAATGTGAGCGCTATCTGTATTGATTTCTTAAGTTTGCCTGCCTATCTAGTCCTGATGGTTAGTGGGGAAAAAAGTGTCCCTAATACCTGTGTACTTCCATAGTAAATAGACGTGTATCTACTGTAGTATGTAACCACAGTGTGAGTACACATTGCTACATAGTATCTACAGCTGTAATATTTCTGTAACTAGACACGTGTAACAAACCTCAGAATGGTGTGTGTAAGTACAAATGTGTAACAGGACACTGGTAACAACAGCAGTATGTATAAGAGTAACTGGAACAGGGGGTGATCAGGGGGTGTAGGTTTAGGGATATGTAAAATGGGTGGAGTTGGCGCACCTCTGTAATACCAGTGTACATACATGGTAACTGCCCACTTAATATAAAGTGTAACATTCTGGACACCAACCACAATTTCTATGTAAAGCCTAATTTACTGCCCGCTGCTGTGTAACATCAGAGTAACTACATGCTAAATCCATAGCAATTGTCTATTTAATATAAAGTTTAACACTTTATTTACCAAAAAGTGCTGTTAGTCCTGTTACACATTTGTACTTTCATTAGCTTTGTAGCTTCATTAGCTTAGTGTTGTTACCAATGTCCTGTTACACAGCTGTACTTACACACACCGTTCTGAGGGGTGTTACATGTGTGAAGTTACAGAAACATTAAAGCTGTAGATACTATGTACCGGTGTGTACTTACACTGTGGTTACATACTACATACACATCTAGTTACTATGGAAGTGCAGGGTATTAGGGACACTTAATATAAAGTAGGACCAAAAAGGTAAAATGGGGAGATGAATAGCTCTATACTGTGTCTTTACTATGCTTTAAATATTTAAAGCATCTTTTGACCTCATTAACTCCCACTGAATAAACAGAAGGTTTTTTTTTTATATTATGTTCCACTAAATAAAGAACGTCCAACAGGTTTAGAAAGACATGAGGGTGAGTAAATGATCACAGATTATTATTTTTTTAGGTGAATAACTTTAGATAAAACATAAAGTATGTATGTCTCCTGAAATATGAAAGAACAACCTTTGAACAAAACACTTTCACTCCAATCCTTTGTTTGTTTGTTTTTTGCCCTAGTAGTCTGGAGCTTTAAATGGATCTCTAAAACAATCTGTTAGACAGAAAGAGAGGAAAGAGGGATGCATGCACACACACAGACACACAGAAGCAGTGGTCTGCGCTGGGGGTTCCATTCTAAAAGCATTTGGCTTCAGAACAGGCCATGTGTCATGAATTAAAATTGAATTAGCATTGACTGTGTGTGTGCGTGCGTGTCTCAAGGAGATGGATGATGAACGACAGAGATGGATGGACACATTCAGGGAAGTGAAGGGGAGGAATGAAGGGATGAGGAAGAGAAGAAATGCAAATGAAGAAATGAACGACAGGAACAGAAGTGAGAAACTGGGACAGAGAGACTAAGAGAAGGTGAAACAGGACGCTGAACTACAGAGAGAGAGGACACGTCCATCAGGCTTAAGTCCTAAACATACTCTACATCAGTGAGTCGCTTTAACAACTAATGTGTTATGTCCAAAATATAGAAGGTTGGTCAGATTTAACTCTGGAAATAATGCTGTTCAATATATCTGTTCACTTTTGTGTGATTAAAGTAGGCCTGATCATTAAAAAGGGATAAAAGGTAATGAATCTTTTCAAATTAGAATTAGTAATTCATCTTGCCATCCAAAAACTCACTGAACAAAACATTGCGGTCGACCGAAACCATGTTTATTATTGTTGCAAGAAAGCAAGAATGAGTGTGGATTGTGTGTTCTTTTCTTGCCGCCATTCCTTAAACATATGAACATTTTCGTGCACTAATTACATTATACATTAAATACATTATCTAGAAAATATTATTTTTCTACCCACATTGAAAGAAATGTTGAAAAAACATTATCAATTAAAATGACTTGTTACACTTACAATCACAAATGATTTATTACAGTGATTTTACAATTTTTTACCAAAGCAGTTTTATAGATAACTTTACCATTATGTGTGTGTATATATACATATATATATATATATATATATATATATATATACACACACACACACTGTATGCACACTGCACACACACACATACACATT
>JAUYWG010000196.1:0-16630 GCA_034779775.1 Enteromius afrohamiltoni | reverse complement strand
CACACATTTAGACTGATTTGTGAACAATGTTTGAGAGAAATGGTAATATTGTGTATCTGGAATGAATTTTAGATCTTCAAGTCCATCTCATGAAAAATCGGAGCAGAAACAAAGGTGTTATATTTTTGTTGAGTGTATGTATGGGGCTGCCATACTGTAAAATAAAGGAGAAGGTTAGACCAATTGTGAGCCAACGCATCCATTTCCTTTGAGAAAAAGGCTGGGCAGCAAGTATTGTCTTCTGAGGCAAAGAGATCTATCTATCTTTGCCTTATCAGAGTACACTTATCAAGCACAGATTGAGCTCGGTCCATTCTAAGAGGTGTGAAACTAACCTGAAGAGGAGTCTCAATAACAGACCTCCTTGATTTATGTATATCCACCGTCATGCTGTCCAAGTAGACTAAGACGTGGTGTCCCCTCAGGTCTTCCCTTCGAAGGCAAATCTCAAGAATGGCCTGTGATGGGGGTTATTGGGACGTGAAAGTATGTGTCTTTTAGGCCCAGCGAAAATAACCAGTCCCTGGTTGTCTGTGCGAGAGCATCTGTTTCGATGTGATCATTCTGAACGACTGTTTCATAATTGTATAATGGGATTAAAATGTATTAGATCTAGGATGGGCCTCAGGCTGGGAACCTAAAGTAAGAGCTGTAAATTTGTTTTGTGGTAAAGGAACTGTTTGTATAGCACTCTTCATCAGCAGACGTTGAACTATGGTGTGCAGAACGTGAGCTGTGCGTAACATTGGAGACAGAGGCGTGCGGATCCATGTGCAGTATTTATTAAAGCAAGGTTGAACAGGCAGGGTCAGAAGGAGCAAATAGGTACAATAAGGGCTAGGCTAAATCGGAGTCGGTAAACAAAGCAATGGTAAGGGTAGGCAGTGAGCAATCATAAACGGTAAACAATCTGAGGACAAAGAACCAAAAAGGAAACATAGGAAAACGCTCAGAATTGATAGCCAGGCAGATCAAGACTTTGCGACTGTCTCAGTGTGGTGAGTGTTTAAATACATCGGTTTTTTGGGGCTTGGACCCAACGATGGTTCTCCTGGCCATGACTCAGACGCGGGACCTAGCAAAGGCTCTCCTGGCCATGATTTGGACACCAGACCTGACAACGGTTCTCCTCACCGTGATTCGGGGCTGGGACCCAACAACTGCGGACTAGAATCCGCTGGGATTTGGATCGGCACTCCTGGCCATGACTCGGATGCTAGATCTGAAAACTCGAGCACCTCCGTGTCCAAGGCTGAGCACGGAAATGGTTCAACGACCAGAATGAACCGACTTAGAGGTCTTGCAGCCATGACCTCTAAGTCGACACGGGGCTGGTTCGTGTGAAATGGTGACCATCTTGTCTGCTTACTCTAGCTGAGATATGGTGGCCATCTTGTCTGCTGACGGTGATTGAGACATGGCGCTGCGCTGTCATCTCCTGTCGTGGACATCGAACTGCCATTACGGCCCCATGAGGTCCCATGTTCTAAGTCAACCGAAACTGTTAATGACTGTGAGTTACCATGGCCTAAGCCTCTTGAATCCTTTAATGACTGTGAGTCACAATGTTCTGAGTTGACAGAGTCTGTTAATGACTATGAGTTAACATTACCATGGCCTGAGCCTTTTGAACCCGTGAATGACTGTTGGCTCCACCCTAGAGGGGTTTCAAACTGTCTGGTCGACCCTGGAGGGCATGGACATCATCGGCGTTGCCTCCGAGGGTTCGACAATCATCTGCTCCACCCTGGAGGGGTTTCGAACTGTCTGGCCGGCCCTGGAGGGCATGGTCGTCATCTGCATTGCCTTGGAGGGTTCAGCAAGAGAGGGGCCATGTAACGCCGTAGGCATTCCTTGTTTGTGTTTTGTTGTCATTCTGTCCACATGCTCTTTATGTTTTGTTTTCATGCCATTCCTTCACGTGCTTTGATCGTTTGTATCCCCGCCCCTGTCATTAGTGTTTGATTATCTGCCAGTTGTCTTTCCCAGGTGTATTATCTTTAGTCTTTGATTGGTCTGTGTATTTATGTCACTTTTAGCTGTCAACCCCTTTTCTCCCTTTTATAATTTCAAATTACTTCAGAAAAGCATTTATTTTGAATAAAAATGAAAGAAATAATAAAAAAGTTGAAAATAAAGTATTGGATAGGGTTAGGGAGGACATTATTTTCCCCCCAAAAAGGTGTCAACCATGCACCTATTTAATGATGTGAATTTAAAAAAAAAGTGTAAAATCGATCATAGAGGCATCGATACCAATGGACAGCACCTGCTAAGGTCGCACTTAAGAAGGTTTACCTTAAGCAACATCCTAAGGTATGGTTTGGACAACACACGTAGGAAAGGCATAACTGCAGTTAAGGTGCCTGTTGAGTCTTTAAAAGCACTAAGAGACAGCTCCAAACATTCCATCTGAGGTTTGTCATAAACACAATACGGAAACACAATACTTTGTCCAACAGAAGAGGTTTGACTAGAGAATATAAGTGCAGGCAGGTTTAGTCAGAAAACCAGAAGTCTTAAATATCATCTACATCGAGTATAACTGCAGAAAATAGCTATATGTAGTACTCTCCTTGAGTAAATTAAAGAGAAATAGACAAGAGTTAGTGGTTGCCCAAATGGTACTTTTGTTGTCTTTATTAAACACACTATGAATAACAATAGTCACATATCAATTCTTAAATCAATTAACAGTAAACAAATAAATAACCAAGCAGGGATATTCCGCCTGCTTTGGCCTACCAAAATTAAAAAGCTTCCCATACCCACATGCAGAGGAGTATATACAAAAGATTGGTATCATTTTAAATAAACCTTTTGAAATTACATAAAACACTGTTGAAATTGATTAAAATTATTGTATATATTATCTGTGTTATAATAAAGACAAAAAAGAGGCGCTTTTTATTTTATTTTTTGTAAACTGACATTTGAAAGTGTATAATTCAGGGCCTGAGTGCCTCAGCTCCCTGCAGACAATTTTTTTTGTTTCCCACACATGTCAGCAAGCACATGATTCATATCTGCCTAAAATAGAGATTCTAAGCTTACAAATGGTACCACATATGGGGTTATTGGTGCAGGCAAAGGTTTAAAAATTCAAGGCACAATTTGAATGTAATTTTTGCCAGCGGGTCCGCAGAGTTTAAGAGGTTAAAATATACATAAACGGACTTCTCTATAACACAAACATTTACTATTACACAAGTTATGAATTATATGAATTTAATGAATTTTAACTAACCTTGACAGATTAGAGAGACATAGACTAGAGTTAGTGGTAGCTCCAAACGGTCCTTACGGGAGGAACATCTTTTAAAGATGCAACTTTTCAAAGATGCCTTTCCACCCGTGTGTTTCGGGGAAGCTGTTACCTGGCGCCGGGTTATGGTCATGATTGCTGCCTCTTGTGCCTGGGCTTGAAGCATGCTGAGGAGACTTTTGTGGATGAGTCATGTTCTTATTGAGAATTTAAGTACATTCTCAAATAATTGCTACGATGGCTTATGTTCTGAACGCTTAGACGTTAGTACCTGCACTGTCCAGTGTATAAAGACTGTGTCTGTTTCCCAAATAGTGAGGTCAAAACATAAATTTAATTGAGGATCTAGAAAAAATCTGATCGTAATTAAACCAGAAAAAAACAAAATAGATTTTTAAAGCTTGGACTCCTAAACATTAGATCACTTGCACCCAAAACAGTTATTGTGAATGAAATGATCACAGATAATAGTTTTGATGTACTCTCCTTAACAGGAACCTGGCTAAAACCTACTGATTATATTGGTCTAAATGGGTCTACTCCACCAAACTACTATTACAAGCATGAGCCCTGTCAGAGTGGTCGTGGTGGTGGTGTTGCAACAATATACAGTGATATTCTCAATGTTACTCAGAAAACAGGATACAGGTTTAATTCATTTGAATTACTTTTGCTTAATATTACTCTGCCAGATATACAAAAGAAATCTCTTGTCTTAGCTACTGTGTATAGACCGCCACGGCCATATACAGATTTCCTAACATAATTTGCAGAATTAATTTCCGAACTATTGGTTAATTTTGATAAAGCACTAATTGTCTGGGATTTCAACATTCACGCTGATAATAAAAATTCTACTTTAGGACTTGTGTTTACCAACCTGATAAACTCTTTCGAAGTAAAGCAAAATGTCACTGGGCCCACTCATCATTTTTGTCACAGACCGCACCTCTGTGGCCCTCTCTGGCCGTCAGCAGCGGGAACCTTCACCGGAATTCTAACGTTCCTACCGAACTCTTTAGGACCACGTACCTCTGCGTTTTCGCGCCGTTTCTCCCGTTCCTCTGACTATTTAAACTCAGACTTTTGACAAGTCAAGTCGCGAAGTCTCGATTTGCCCTGGCTGTCGTTTCTGAGCATTTATCCAGTGTGTTATTTGCCCGTGTTTGATTTTCTGCCTGTCCCTTTGTTTTCCTGATTTTATCACGCCTGTCCTGACTATTTTGCCTGTCCCTGACTACGATCTGCCTGTTCCTTGTATACCTGATTGCCTGTTTACGACTTACGCCTGTACGACTACGATTATTAAAGGCTGCATTGCACATGGATCCAACAGAGCCCCGCGAGTCATTACAACAGACTTCGCCATCAAAGGATCCAGCAACCATGCAACAAGTTATTGATGAGGTGAGCCGGCAAGCCACAGAGTTACCGTCCCATCGTCAGCAACTGGAGAAGCTTACCTCTTTGATGGCGGAATTGGTGAGTTCGATACAGGCCCTCACCGCTGCGACCACTGCGCAGAGTAGACCCGCCGATCCGCCGATCCGCCGGCCACTGCACCTCCCCCGGCAACCCACAGCAGCGCGAGCCCGGCACGCCTTGCGCTCCCCGAGAAATACAGCGGAGCTCCAGGCAAGTGTAAAGGCTTCTTGCTTCAGTGTGATCTGTATATGAGGGCACAGTCTGCATGCTTCACGGATGACGATGCCAAGATATCGCTGGTCTGTTCTTTGCTCTCCGGAAAGGCGCTGGATTGGGTTATGGCCCTGTGGGAGGGCCGCCGCATGGCCTTCCCCTCTTACCAGAGTTTCCTACGTCAGTTCCGTGAGGAAATGTTTCGTTCTTTTAGGCATTTTTTTATGTAGATAATGTAATCTTTTTAGCCAAGCATTCGAATAATGCATCTCAACTTTTCTGACAGTTATATCTGATCAGATGTTCATTATTAATCTTTTAGCTCTGGTTTAACAAATCTTCATTTTCCTAGTTTGAACAGCAGCTATGCTAATTTTGTTCCTATTTGTTCTGTTTCTACCATGGGATTGTCATCCCGTGGTAACTAGGATTTCATAAGCTCCAGTTTGGATCCAGAACACTTAAGAAGAGTTGATGCCAACTCCACAGAGGACTTCAAATGATGCCAACCCTGAAACAACACACAGCACTACCGAACTCTACTAACGCTACTAATTTATAATGTTCCTTGTCTGTTCGATTACGTCATTGATTGATCTTTACCTCACATCTATGCCATATCTACATGTGCAAGCTACTACTACATATACTGTAAAACATTACCTTGTTGTAAAGCTGCTTTGCAATGATATGTGTCATGAAAAGCGCTATGCAAATACATTTGAATTTAATTGTTGGAAGATGACCATCGCGGAGTTGCGGACCAGACTCTGCATCCTGCAAAGGGGCGGGGAGTTCCTCTACTCAGATCTAGGTCTACCCCTGGTGAGAGTGGCTGGGTGAGTGCTACTTCTGGTGGGGAGGCGGACTGGTCTTACGGTGACGGTGAGGAATTCCCATCCGAGGGCTCCTCCTTCCATCAGCACTCCTCAGCCAGTGGAGCTGTTTCCTTTGACACTGCATCGGAAAGTGAATCAGAAGGTTCTGGAAGTGAAGTTCCAGGCAGCGCGGTATACACTGTGCGTTCCACAGAACTGGTGGCTATGCTTATCCGGGCCACCAAAGGGGTCGGGTGTCCCAACCCCTCAAGGCTGGATGCCTGGTACTTAGGGGTGGCTCGTGCTTGTTCTCAGGACCCCAGTACCTTTCTTCCCAGGAGTGCATGAAGAGCTCACCAGGACGTGGACGGCAGACCACACTTCGTACCTGCTATGAGACACCTGAACTGGGTCCCTACGTTCCCCGTCGCAGGCACATCGGTGATCCCGTTGGTGCCGCTAGTTCAGTTTTGGGAATCTTGGATGAAGCTTCCCAGTCCATCTCGTTGGCTTCACTGGACCATTCGGCTTGGCTATGTGATTCAGTCCAGCCAGCATCCCTACACGTTCAGTGGCGTCTGCTTCATGTCAGTGAACTTTGCGAATGCCTTTGTCTGGCGCACCGGAAATTGCAATAGAGCCAGTCCCTCCAGCTGATATGAAGACTTCAATGTGCCCAAGAAAGGAGGTGGGTTACAGACCATCCTGGATTTGCAAATTTTGAACAGAGCACTTCATAGGCTCCCGTTCAAGATGTTGACGCAAAAATGCATCAAGTGCGTCCGTCCCTAGGATTGGTTTGCAGCGATCAACCTGAAGTATGCATACTTTCATGTCTTGATTCTTCCACGCCACAGGCCATTCCTGAGGTTCATGTTTGAAGGTCGAGCATATCAGTACAAAGTCCTACCCTTCGGGCTCTCCCTGTCGCCACACGCATTTACAAAGGTAGCGGAGGCTGCCCTGGCTCCACTGAAAGAGCAGGGTATTCGCATTCTCAACTACCTAGATGATTGGTTCATTCTAGTTCAGTCACACGTTCAGTTGTGCAAACACAGGGACTTGGTGTTACAACACCTCAGGCCAACTGGGAGAAGAGCAAACTCTGTCCAACACAGAGGATCTCTTCAGTACTGAGTTGGATTCGGTCAAACAAACAGCACACGTCACACAGGAATGTACTCAGATTGTATATCAACACTCAGACGGTGTTGATCTGCTTAAAGTTACTCAATGACAGGACAGTGGTCCCACTCCCCAGCAACAGTTTTTGTACCTACATTTCTGCGAGTGAACCTTATAGATCAAAGGTGGTGAAAAGTTTTTTTTTTTTTATTGAAAATAAAAACCTGTGGTAGCTATTCTTATTGTGATGCCAAAAATATTTCCAAAACATTCCATCTGAGGTGTGTCATACAAAACCAAAACAAAAAGGCATATTGTTCAACTAATAATAAAAGTCTGATCTGCAGAAAAGTGTACAAGCAGGTTTAATCAACACACTAGTCTCTTCGACTATCAACCCGTCTACAGGTAATTCATATATTAGATCTTTATTCATATATTTCTTCATTCTTTTGTTCTATGATATATATTTTTTTATAGTTATAAATGATAACTTTTCAATATGCAGTAATCAGCAGCAGTATTCTAGATTAGCTAATTAGTTGGTTGCAGTTTAGTCTTTGTAGTCATATAATTAGGTGGTTTATTGTTTACAAATCCAGAATAACTAATTTAATATAATCAAATGTGACCCTGGACCACAACATCAGTTATAAGTTGTTTTTGTTTTGTTTATTTTCTTTTATACTGAGTTTTATACATCACCTAAAACTGAATGAATAATATTTCAATTAATATAAGTTTTTTTAGCATGGGAAAATCCTAGGAGATACAACTTTTTAAAAATCTTGAATTCTGAGGGTGCAAAATAAATAACAAAATAAAAAATCAAATATTAAAGAAAATCACCTTTAAAACTGTCTGACTTTATAATTCTCAACTGTGAGTTTATTTCTTGCAATTCTTACCTTATAACTTCCAATTGTAAGTATAAATCTCTAGAAAAAAAGTCAGAATTGTGAGATACAAAGTCACAATAACCTGTTTTTTTATTCAGTGGCTGAAACTGGCTTTTATATAAAAGCCTATATCCCAACAATTTTTGCCGTAAATTAAACAATATATAATTTTGAACTATAATGTATCTTTGCCTATTGCTACAAATATACCTGTGTTTACTTATGATAGGTTTTGTTGGCCAAGGTCACAAATAACTAATTTATTATGATTCCCTTAAATTCCAGCAGTTTATTCCAAAATGTTGCAGTTTTTCCTGATTCTCTCTGCAGTTTATGCCATGGGCATGACAGCGCGTGAGTATTACCTCTCTGACACAATTCTTCGGTTTAAATATGTAAGTGAACAATTAAATATAGAAATAAAAATATATAAAATAAAAAAATTTAAAAAACTCATGCATAATTACAATTATAAGTCAAAAGTCAGGTTCCAAGATAAACAAATACAGTGTGAAGAAAATACTTTATTTTAGCTTTTTGGGTTTTTTTTTACTTTTTTTAAGTTTAACTTCAGGTCTACCATTCATTTTCTCGATTAACCCTTATAGTTCAAATACATGCAAGACTTTAAAAGCTTTTATTATTTTTTTCAGCTTTACCTGATCTTTTCTCTTACTCCCCTGCTGTTGGGGATGGCAGTGGGACTGAATTTTCCACTGCCAGTGATGGTCGTATCACTGGTATCAGAGTCTGGGAAAACAATTACTACTGGTCATATGATACCTACATCTATGGGTACGTTTTCTCAATAACCACTCTACATTCTAAATCATCCATATTCCAAATAACTAAAATGTAACAATTATGACTTTGAAAAAAATTGTCAAGTAGATAATACTGGAGTAACAAAAGAATTGTCATCAATTGATACTACAAATTATTTCTCCCAGGGAGGAATTTATTTAATATAATTTAAATTGTACATGTGTTTATCCCATATGCACTATTGCACTATTTGAACATTACTGGCATGTTTGTTTAGGTTCCAGCTGAGGTACGAGAGTAATTGGACAGCAGTGGTTGGAGGAAATAATGGCAATCCACTGGAAATGACACTCTATGACAAAGAAGCAATTATTCAGATCTCTGGAAAGTATTACTCTGGTTACGTCTATGAGCTTGTGTTTGTCACTAATCAGGGGCGCTTATTTAAAGTGGGCCAGTCTACTGGGGCCTCATTTAACTTCTTTCCATCCCAGAAAGGAAATGAGCTGCGTTTTCTCAGTGGACGACAGAATGGAGTTGGCATCACCTCTGTTGGGGCTCATTGGGCCGCAATACGTGTGAAATAAAATATAATTAAATAAAATATTTTTTAATATTATTTCATTGAATGTGACCATAATCTACAGAGAAAAAATTATTACTTGTTTAATGTTTTACATGTAATATATTCAGGGAGAGTTCTTGTATCTTTTGTCTCATTAAGTAAATTGTTAAAATAAAAAAAGTGTATTAAAAAGGCATGAACAAGCAAACAATAATATGCAAATCCCTTAAATGTGTGATATATGGATTAAATATTAAACATGAACAGGGTAAATAACCAGAAGTCAAGCTGAACTTGTGCAAAAACTTTCGATCAATATAATGATATTGTAAAAAATGTAGAAAAAAACTGCATATTTCACTCAATACTGTATGTTACAGACAGTATAGCAGTACCTTTATATTTTAGAACATATAACAATATATTTTATCAAGCAATATGATGTCATTGTGCTTTAAATACTGTTTTACTGCTGCATTTTACTTTTTTGTTTTCTTTCGAAATTCAGAAATATTTTAACAGGAGTTTTAAAATCCTAACCGATTATGAAATGTGGTTGCAGCACACACGAGGTGAATCATTGCAGATTATCTTTCCTCAAATCTTAAACATATACATACTAAAAAATTTGAACATCGTGGTGCATCACACACTACAAAATATTATTAAGAAGATCATGTGCATCGCCTCACGTGATCTCACGCATCAGATCGTCATTGATATTCAGTGATGTTTATATACAACATGCTAGCAGCTTTCTGTACTCACCCGGTACATACTGAGGCGATTTCACTCCAGCCTTTCTCTTTACAGTTGTGATACGTTTTTCACACATTATTCAGACCATCCTGTTACTGAGTCATTCTACCAAACGGATGCCATTTGTGTCCGCAGTGTTTGATGGGATGCACAAGGCACAAGAAATGTCCTAAAGTGTGTTTTCAAAGCTTAATTCAAATTAATTCAAATGTTCTTGTTAAAATTATGTATGGTAAAACACTATTCTTATAGAGCAACATACAAATTTTTCACAATTTTTCATCAGTACATAGGTAATTTTACATGTCAGTGTTGACCAATTTGACATTTTCATCTACAATATCACCAAACAAGTTACGTATTTTCAAAAACCTTTATCATTTTTTAAGATTAAATGTGTGTTCCTATATGCATAAGATATAATTATTCAAAAAATATTTTTTTTTTTCAAATATTTTATAATTTGTATGTGTCCCTCAGATTGATTTACCACCCTGTCACACTAACTTGTTTTATCTATAATTAAGGTACCATTGCTTTAAATTATGTCACAAAGAGGAAGTGACATTATTTGAGCCTTGCAGCCACCAAGGACAAAAGCAGGAAAGTCTTGACATTCTTTTATGTTGTTTTTTTTTTTTATGTTAGACAGGGTGTGTCAAGCTTAAACCAACCACCCCATCACGCAAAGTAGACAAAGAAAACATTTTTTTAATATAAAAAAATAAAAAAAATAATGCAAATTATATCATTATTAATGCAAAAACAATTAAATTTCATATTGAATGCATGTATGCTAGGTGAATAACGTGACCACATGGCAGATCTGCAGCCATTTTGGGATTAAATTTACCACCCTGTCACATACCACCCCATTACACATTTTATTGTGATGGGGTGGTAATGGATGTGATAGGTGGTTCTGCTTCTAGTGAATGTGAGAATGTGTAAAACTAAATATTATAATATAAGTTATAAGCTATTACATTTTTTAATCAGTATATCTTAACCCTGTTTAGTTCATTCACTCACTCCCATACATAAACACACACACACACGTTTACTTAGTTATCTAAATGGGGACTCTCCATAGGAGTAATTGTTTTTATACTGTACAAACTGTATGTCCTTTTGCTCTACACCAACCTTACACCTAAACCTACCCATCACAGAAAACTTCATGCATTGTTAGTTTTTCAAAAAAACTTTGTTCAGTTTATTTTCAAACCCGTTTTACAAATGGGGACATCCCCAAAGTGAGGTTTTTGGAGATTTTTTCAGGTTTACCTCACTTTTGGGTTCAAATTTGTCTCTTAGGTACACACACAAACGCACAATGCTGATTCTGAGAAAAGGCAAAAATAGAGTAAGTATAATAGTAGAGCAAGTAAAAAAGAAGATTAGTGATCTAAGTAATGATCTGCCCTCCAAGAAGTGACTTCCTGAGGTACCTCTTTGAAGATGCGTTATAAATCATTCAAGCAACATCCCGCCACATGGAAGGATCCAGAAGGATGTGTGGATGTGACTCTCCCAGTCACTGTTATGATGCTCATTTTCAGTGTTGGGGGTAACGCATTACAAGTAATGCAAATTACATAATAACATTACTTTTTCCAAGAAACTAGTAAAGTAACACATTATTTTTTCATTTTAGAGGAATATAACTGAGTTACTTTTTCAAAAAAAGTAATGCCAGTTACTTTGTTTTCTTATTTATTGACTGACAAGTCTCCTGACTCCTGACATGTTGGGAGAAATCAGAAATACAGAGCATTGTGTGCAGTGTGTGAATACATTGTAGTTCTAGACTAAATGTGAATGTGCATTAATTCATCTCATGCTCAAAAAACTGATTTAGTATTTATCAAAATGAATTAATATAAACTCAAAATATGATGCAAACCTGCAATAATTAAATTACACAAATGAATCTAATTCCGTTTTATTAACCAATATCTTTGCTGCTGACCTTTGATAATCTAGTTCGACCATACTTACAAGCAAAAATGACTATGCTTTATTGTTTTTGCTTTTTTTTATTGCAGAAGGGTATTGAACTTTCTTCTGTATTCTACTTTATTCAGTCTGAGGTTTATTTGTGACACTTTTTGGTGTGTTTTTATATTTGCTATAAATAGAACTTCTTATATTAAAAACAAACACTCAAGCTCTGCCCATATTTTAAAAGTATTGCAAAAGTAACGTAATACATTACTTTCGATAAAAAGTAACGTAACGTAATTTGTAACTTTTTTTAGGGAGTAACGCAATATTGTAATGCATTACTTTTAAAAGTAACTTTCCCCCACACTGCTTATTTTAGTTTTTCAAAGTATTAGCATGTTTTCAATTACATCTCCTATTTTAATGTCTCAGTTTCCCCCATTTTAAAATTTATATGAAGCGACAGTTCACATGGAGAAACAGTTTGTCCATACCACCCCGTCACATTGAACCACCCTGTCAAATCACTTACCACCCCATCATGGATTCATTTTGTTAAAAGTTTATGAAAAAAAAGAAAATGTTATAGAAATGATTGTTGAACAATGTTTGTATTGTGTGGATAAATCAAATTAATGCAACTTTATTTGCATTTTTTTAAGTGAATTTGTTTTTTCAGTAGAAAAACTGAGGCCATTGAAATGGCGCAACCGGAGGAGTGGAGTCCATAGGCGACGGATAGGCAACGAGTGACCAAGGTGGAGCCAGAGGGAAGATCGAGCCTGGCGGAGCTACAGGACTGATGGGCCACTGTGGAGAGGAGGGAGCTAGTCTGGGAGTCTGAGATTCAGAGGTGGAACATCCAGCCATGATGCCGATGGCAGCTGGCAGACCCTTGGCGAGACCAGCACACAGATGGTGGGCTGAGGCGTTGGCACTGGGGGGCACGCCCGAGGCGTGGGCACTGGAGTGAGTCTGTGAGGCGTAGGCACTGGGGAACACGCCCGAGGCTCGGGAACTGAAGGAAGTCTGCGAGGCATTGGCACTGGGAAATGCGCCCGAGGCGCAGGAACTGGAGTCTTCCCAATAACATTGTCCTTCATATACGGTCCCAGATCGCTCAGCTCACCTTCAGCCAAGATGCAGTGGGCGGAGCTCCACTCTGCTCTTTCGCTGTCTGTGGCAAACTCCACCATGGCGGGCTCACACTCCAGCTTGCACACCTGGTGTGTTGTCACAGTCTTTGGCTCCGTAGTGCACCTCAGCTCTGTTGCAAACAGTTGCGATGGCTCTTTGGTAGCGCTGGGCTCTGCTGTGGTGTCAGCGGTGAGCACATAGATCTGTTCCACTTCATGGGGAGATGGTGGGCTGGGCTCTGGGTCTGAACTGGCGAACTCTTCAACGGGACACACTGTGAATGAAGATCCATTCCTCGCAAGTGTCCACTCCACGAAGGCGGCAAAGTCGGCTCGAGGGCCATCTTTGGACAGTGGCGCTGTGTGCTCCGGTCTTAGGCTTCCTTTGTAGAAAGCACAAAGCGCGCTGTCCAGGTAGCTGGTGAAATGAGCAGTGTCCAAGAAGGAGGAGATAGAGGGGCTTAACATGACATCCATGGGGGGAAAACCTGGGAAAAAATTAAATAAAACTGACAAGAAACACAGAAAAAAATCAGGGGAAAACACACCGCTCACTCTTATTTTTTAAGGTCGGGTCATTCTGTCACGGTCTGCCTGTGGCGAAGCAAGAATGTAGATACAAAGTACTTTGATACAAATCCTTTTAATAATCCAATGGCACGTAGACAGATACAAGCAGGGAATCCACATGAACAGAACATAATAACATCAATGACCCGACGACATGAACACAATGTGTAACACGCGTTACACATTACCAGATAATCCATGCTGAACATCAGGAACGATCGAGGTGATCAACAAGATTTTTGCTCCAATTCTCAGGAGGTGAAATCAGCGCAAAATTAGGCAAAAAATCCTGTAGTGTGAACCAGGCTTTTTATTTTTTGAATATGTGTTTGCTGGCTAAATTAAAAAAATCTAGTATTGTACACTCCGCGCTCAGCTTCTGTTAAGAAGCGGAGAGACACAAGAGGTAAAATATAACAAAAGAATATTTATTTTCAGGATGAGAATATCAAAGGTGAGCAAACTGAAAAATCCAAATAAATGAAATAATATAGATAATCAAACTAAAGGGTTATTTTCCTTCTTTGTAGATTCAGGCAACAAGAGCAGACACACAGAGGATCACAGCCACACAGCACTTGCCAAATGGAGACGAGGAGAGGGATCACAGGAGCTGGAGAACACACAGAGGATCAAGGAGCTTTCAAAGGAGAAAGGTAAGAGATCAAGTATAATCGCTGGAGAGTGATCCACTTTCAATAAACAAGCTTGGACAAAGTATGCATAGTGGTGTGTGGTTATATGTGTGTCTTGATTGGTGCTGAGATCCGATTCAGTTGATGGTGACATGTGACTAGAATTCTGGTGATTGTGAGCGCTGTGAAGGAGTGTGGGTGGAGCCTGGTGTGGATATAACAACCCCCCCCCAAACCCAGGAGATATTGTAGTTGACCGCCACAACGCCGGGAATCCAGAACTTTCTTGACCTTGTAAATGGTGCCTTCCTCGACGATCGTGGGAGGAGGGGTGAATCTTATAGTGAGGTGGCAGCTGAAGATGGAAAGTAACCAGGTTGATCTGCTCCACGATGCTGAGGTGGAAGTTTTCTACAGGGCAGGCGTAGACGTATATCCCAGGTTTATAGCCATACGCCTACGCACTGCCCTCTGGAGATGGTTATGAGCCTCGTCCCAGACCCTCTCACTTTCCCAGAACCAGTAGTTCACTGCAGGTACATCCGAGGGCTCTCCTGACCAGAGGGGGTTGGTTACCGAGTATGCATTGGAATGGAGTCAGTATTTAACCAGGTACTGGTTCCAGGTGTCCTGGTGGCCATGGTAGAAGGTACGGAGGAACCGCCCCACCTCCTGGATCTTCCTCTCAGTCTGTCCGTTGGTGATGCCTGAGGACAGACTTACGGTCACACCTAGGATCCTGAAGAATGCCCACCATACCCTGGAGATGAACTGGGGTCCCCGGTCGGACACAATGTCCTCAGGTAGTCCGTAGGCTCTGAATACATGGTTGAAGAGTACTTGTGCTGTTTCCCAGGCAGTAGTCAGACCTTTCAAGGGGATGAGACGGCAGAATTTGAAAATCGGTCGACTATAACAAGAACACAGGTATTTCCTTCGAAGGCGTGTAGCAGGGCTTGACATTGGCACCCGCACGTCCTGATTTTGCTGAGTTAGGTGTGTTCCTGGGTTAATATATTTTGTTGAACCTGGAACAACATTTTATTCCAAAATTTCAGTTTTGACCATATCTCTACACCTAAACCTAACCCTACCCATGAGTATTACCTAAAATCAGAGGAAATGATAGATGACTGACACTGATATACAAGCACTAAACACTGACTGCAAGCCTAAACTTCACAAAAAATATAAACTGATTCTTCAAATCTGATTGGCTAATCACAATGTTGTTCCAGGTCAACAAAGATGTTGACCCAGGGACACGCCTAACTCAGCAAAATCAGGTTCTGCATTGTGGCACCCGCCCACCCGCCAAATGCGGGTACAATTTGGCTGTGGCGGGTAAAAACTTTAATCTCACTAGCCACTTTGGCCGGTAGTTTATTCTTTGGTATGACAATATAATTTTGTTGTTGTTTTCTCTAAAGGCATCTGATATAATAAACACATTGCAACATAATATTACTCGCATAAAACTCCCATTTAGAATGTGCGCTAATGTCTCTGTTAGCAGTGATAACCTGTCGACGACAAGTCTGACTCGTGAACAAACTGTTCTTTATAAGTTGGACATTTTTATACTATTTTTTATATTTTACTTACAGTTGTTTTTATGTATTTATTTATTTTTGAGACTTTTTATCAGAATGGTCTAATTATTCATTGACTAAAATGAATTTGTTAAAGCTGTTCCCAGCATCAAACATTTGTCACTTTTAGACAAATCTGAATCAAAATCGGTGCTAAACAGGGCATGGCATTAACACAATATTATACATTAAGCAACATTACACGACCCAATCAACGAAGTTCCCTGAAAACCACTATTTGCAAATTTGACATTATAGCCTATACAAGACTAAACATAGTTATTATTATAGGATTATTTAATTTTAGTTCAGTATTTAAATTTGAATTTATTGAAATGATATATTGCTGAGTGTGTTTGCTCCATTTGTTTAATGAAAATAGTTTGAGATCACAGCAGAACAGTCGCAAATATGCAACACACAGAGCAACACTGTTTTTTTAATGAATGATTCGTGTTTTTGAATATTTACATTTTTGAGTCAATACTTTAGTGGTCAATTCATAAGAACAGGCACTTCTTTATTCTTAAATGATTCTCATCTGTCTGAACTAGAGCGCAGATCGGGCCACGTTTTTCTGGCCCACGTCCTGACAGAGCAGTAAACGAAAACCAGACCCAAGCCTTATAGGCATTAAGATATTTATGTCCAAGCCCGATCCCAGCCCGACACAGTCAAAATATTTTTTTTTTCTCATACTAATGACACATGCACTTTTTAATGTGGAAAGCCCGCTTTTATTAAGCAACTGTAGGAAGGCGTTCGGAAAAGTCAACAGATGAGAGCATCAGCGCACACGGGCAAAAAGCACCGTTATAATACAGGCGCACATTCATGCTTGTCATGAGCCGCGCCTCTGTGGCTCTCTCCGGTGGACAGCAGCGGGAACCTTCACCCGAGTTTTAGTTCCTACCCG
>JAUYWG010000195.1:121120-133632 GCA_034779775.1 Enteromius afrohamiltoni | reverse complement strand
ATAAACCACTAAAAACCCATTTTCAAAAATCTCATCTACACAGGCCAAGTTTAGTCGAATGCATAAAATACAATAAACCCTTTTTTATAAAAAAAATGAAATCTAAAAATCAAATAATCAAAATCTGATCTGCACAGGCCAACTTTAGTTGAATGAATACAATAATCTATAAACAGATATATACACAAGTGCAAATATTACCACAGAGGTCTAACTACACTTTCTTTTTTATGCTGCATTCTGTTTGACAACCAAGCAATAGCTGGTAAAACTAGTCTTTTAGCGCATAACTAGCTGTGTTTAACAGAGATAAACTCACACACACACACACATGCAGCCTGGTTAACTCTTGAGAATCAGAGCGAGGGCAGGAAATAACAGTGAGAAAAGAAATGGTTGAGTTATGAACACGACTAAGATTAGAAGCAGACTGCAGTGAAAACAGAAAAAGCTGTTGAATAAGGCCAGTGGAAAAGAAAACGAGTGGAAAGGTGTTTTCTCTTTACTGCAGCAGCAGCAGCAGCACTAATGCTGATTCATGCCACTGAAACGCCACACAGCAGCAGGCCTCAGCATGGAGCTCCGCCGTGGGGCTCATTCTCATGCCCTACAGCACAGCATGCTGTCTGTGTCTGCGGGATCACGGATGACCTGCTTTGTGAGGGTGGTACAGAAGGCACAGAGCTGGACACAAACCTATTTCTGTTTGTCAAATATTCCACAACCGAACTACAGGAGAGTCATCAAATCACAATTTAGAGACATGCATATATTTTCCATGTATTTTTAAACAATCACAGAGTTGAACACATATAAACAATTTTTGGATAAAAAAATAAACAAAAATGATCAAATCTGTATAATTTTAAAAAGTACTTCAAATTGTTTTGAGATTTCCTCAGTAGAAATGACAAATAAAATTAAATAAAAAATTCTCTTTAATGTTGAATGTTTATTGTTTTATTTTTTGAGCCTCAACTCATAATTTACTACGCTTTAATAAACATAACATAAAAAAAGTCTTTTGTTGTAATCAATTTAAAGCAGTTCTGTAAATTGTGATTTACATTATTTCCTCCGTTTATGCCTGAATACAATTAAATACAACATAAATAAAACACTGTAGACATGAAATATAAGTCTTTCTAGGTCAAATTCACAAATCCACTCTAAAATAGTCCGCCGGTCGTATCATGCATCAAAAACACAGGCGTCCTTCAGCATGACCCTCTGCTCGTCTGCGTTCCAATACGCTCGGGACAAACATGATATATGTGTGTTGTGTATGTGTTTGTGCACTGGGCAGAAAAAACATACCCCTCAGAATCACCTACAAAGACAAACTGAACCTCTGTATCCCAGCATCCTCCTGAGATCAGCCTGAACGCACACACATGAAGCTGAACACACAACAGACCCACACACAAATCAACATGAATAACCCTGCAGCTGCTTCTGAAGACTCACGGTGAAGGTCATTTCTCACGCTCGACTCGTGAACTCATCTCAATCGATAATGAATCTATGATTTCCTGAATCTGCTAAATCTATGAAGAGAATCTGCTTTGAATGTAATGAGACAAAAAGACCGCGTTTCTGCAAACAACACACAGACAACATGCCTGATTCACAAACAAATGACTCTTTTGAACCGGTTCTTTTAGTGAATCACTCAAAACGACTGAATCAGCCATATAAAATCACTTTTCAGGGGTAATGCAGTTAACCATCACATGCTTTTCCCCCTACTTTAAATAAAATACATTTTAACTGACCAACAACTATTTAGTTAGGTGCTAAAATGCATGAAATGTATATATTGTTATAAAAACGTATATGTATATATATATATATATAACCTAATTTGAATGCACAATGATAAAACCATTTTTGAGAACTGATATTAAACACACATATATAAAAATCACACTCTGATTATTTTTTATTTATCATATTTACAAAATATATTATTTTCATATAAATAAAGGTTTTGATCCACTTTGTCAGACGTCAAAATATCCACACAAAAAATGTACAAACAAGAGTGTGTCCATAGAAATCAAGTAAAGCAAGTGAAGTGTCTACTTTAAAGGTTTCAAACAAGCTTCTGCAGAATAACATTTGTTTAAAAACAACGTTATTATTTTGTCATTCAGTGTGACAATATTTACATAAAAATTCAAAAATGCTCATATTAAAATATATTCTCCATATTTAATTTCATTGTTTGAAATTAGTACAAAATTCTTACTGACAAAACCTAGGATAGTGGCTAAAGACTTTTTTCCCCCCGTGCGCATGCAGTACTTGTTTTTAATGTTTTTCAAGATGCCTCCCGGCTGATGTGTGAATGTGTTTGTGTTAAACGCTGATCATCAGCAGACTGTGGTGTTACGCTGTGTGTTTATTAGCGTATGACAGCATGATTTAAAATCATAATCTGAAGCACGATTCATCCAGTTCATAACCAGAGAAAGCCTCCGAGCCTTCAGCTGAAGAACCACCATTTAAAAAGATAAAAACTTCTATCTTCTAAATAATAAACAGAAAAATGTCACATTTTACCCCCAAATATGAAATTACATATTGCATTTGAGCACGCAGCGTTCCTTCTGTGGGAATATGTTTGCTCAGGTCTTTAGCACCGCGCTCCTGAACAGACCTGTCAATCAAATATCTTCCTCAGTCTTGGATAGAAGGAATGTAAGGAGAAGCAGACTCTGACAGTCAGAAGTCATCGAGAGAGAGAAGAGGATCAGATAGAGGAGGGGAGGAAATTAAACTCAAACAGAAGGAATAAAATCACCTTCAAGAGAAGTTTGTCTTTCAGCAGAAACACTCATCTTAGAATAACAACGTGTCAGTCGCTGCTGAAGACCACAACCAGGCATCAGAACGCCCCGAGACTTGTGATTACAGCTGCTAAAAAAAAAAAATTAACTGTAATTCTGATGGTAAAAAAAATAAAATAAAATAAAGCCTATGGTAAAAACCTGTAAACAATAAAACGTTTAAAATATAAAACAAAGTTTAATATTATAAAATAAAAATAAGTTAATTCATAGATGTATGCACTTATTATATTACACATTGTACTTAAATACAACTATATACCATTTAATTTATTTAATATATTAATACTAATAATTATATTAATAATATAGGAATATCCATGAAGCAAAAATGTGAGACTAAAATTTGTAATAATTTACAAAAAAAAAGGTACATTGAATTCCTAAGATTTCCTGTGCTTATCATCATCAACACTAATAATGTGAACCTGTGAACAGATTAAAGTGTTTATATTTAATATATAGAAATAGGTAATTAAAAAATCTATAATCATTTTATTAAATATAACTTTAAGTTGATATAATACATAGACATATGTATTGTATGAATATGATACAATTAAAAATATTACACAATACTGCATTTAAATAAAACATAGTAAATATGCTATCAAATGTATTAAATATATTATTATTAATACTCATTTTTTGAGATTTTTTGTAAAAGCTGGTTAAAAAAATATTTTAGTCTGTGAAATCAGGCCATAGTGTATTAACATTCTTTTAATAATGAAATTAGATTTTACTTTCAACTTAAGTTCAAGCTAATTTTCACAGAATCTCTAAAAGAGAGACAGACTGTAAACATGGAGAAGATCTTTTTCTCTCTTCTGCTGCTGGACTAGAACTCTACTGCAGGAGCTCACCTTAAAACTTACAGTGATGTTGTAAAAACACTGGGAGCTTCAATAATGCATAAGCCTGGGAAAAGAGTGAAGATCCTAAAAACACTGACTCATGTCTGCTTCATGACCAGTCAAGAGAGTAAAGTCTACAACACAAATCAAGATTTATTTAAACACTCTCCTCATCTGCCATTGGCTGGACGTACTGATAGCCCCGCCCCCAACTCATGCTATTGGTCGAGCATGTCATTGTGCATTGTGGTGCCTTGACTTTGAAGATAGCACACTTTTAAATATTAAAATCCTTTAATATGCAAAATCGTTATTTCTTCTATTGAAAGGAAACTTCCTTCTATTGTATAGAAAATACAATACCAAATTTTACTATAATTTAACAATCATATTTTATAAAATTGTAAAAAAAAAATATGACATATATAATTTATTTAGTGAAAAACTATAGAATGATATAAAATATTATTTCACAATATTTAATAAAATACGTTCTTTAAATGAATATAGAGGGAAACAATTCCGAATGTTTTGATTATTTTTACTATAGATGTGTGTTTGTACATTTTCAATGTTTATGCATGACTAAAAATTATGAGTCATTTTTTGCGTTGACACAAAAACATTACCATTAATAATAAACATTGCCTGGGTGAGTCAAGAAATTTGAGCCAAAAAGCCTTGAAATGAATCACAGCAGAAAAGCTTTTACCAGGAAATGAAGCCAAAATGTACTATTTACAAACTATCTCAAGATTTCTAACAAATATGTTGATGTGAGTGTACCGTGCAGGGGCGTCGTAGTTGGGTGAAAGGTGGGACCAAATTACCAGGGGGGAGGGCCCCTGAGGAGTGACATCTTATTCTCCTTTAAGATCACAATAAATGTTGTTAACTCATGTAAACGCTAATATTTTGGGTGAATGCATCAGTTGATTGATGATGTCGTAGGTAGTTGTGAACCTCGAGCTTACGGGGGCCCATGGCCACTGCTTGTGCATAGGGCCCAGAATTTAGTGCTACGCCCCTGGTACTGTGCAATGCTTTATGGGAACGTGTGTGATATAAATCACAGCGAAGGTAGATCAGTCTGCAATGCTACCGAAGTTATCCGAAAAATCGGTTTCTTTATGGAGAATAATCAAAGATCTTTACCTCAGGAAGAAAAAAAGAAGAGTCAGACTCAAAGAAACGAGAAACCACTGATGCAAGGGGAACAAAAGAAACAAAACCCTTGGAGAGACAGAGTTACAAGATATTCAGAGAATATTTCACCTTGAAATAAAACTGATTTTATACAATTCATATTGCATATAATTGATACAATTATTATTATATATTAATTATTAATTTAGTGGAGTGGTGTTTTATTTATTTAAAATTAATTGCAAACATCATAGAAAACATGCCTAGACTGTTGATGATTTTATAATAATCTGTGAAACTATTTTAAACATTATTCTTCTGTAGTTTAATAGAAAACAATACAGAAAACATGCCTTTATTTTATCATTTATAATGCATTTAAAAACGTACTTCTATAGGCAGAAATCAATAACAAAAAATACATATTTTATAAATTAGTCCTCTGTAGTTTAACAAAGCAATTTAGAAAACAAATCTTGACTTATTTTAGAATATAAAATTTGTACCTATTGACAGGAAACAATGTAGAGCACACTGACATCAAATAATATTCGATAATATTTTATAAAATGTATTTCCTAAGGCATTTATATTTTCTAAATAATAGAAATACAGTTCTTGTTTGTTTGCCTTGGATTTCTTAAGACTACATTTTTATCTGTATTTTACTATATTAATAAAAAAGATAATTTTTTTTTTATAATTTTAAATAAATATACAGATATTCATATACAGACCTTTACCAAATGTAAAAAAATACAAATAAAATCATATTTTTATCTACATTGCACATAAAGCATCACGAATATGAATACAAAGAAATGATGTCTTTTCATGAGATCTCAAAGAAATCATTCTAACTAATGTTTTTGTAGTTGTTTATATGCTCATGAAGCCGGATAATGAATGGAAGGACGAGCTGACACACACACACACACACACACACACACACTTGATTGTCCTTGAACCAGACGCCTGAACAAAAGCCCCGTCTCCAGTGAGCGTCTGCGTCCTTCACAAAAACACAGCAACAGTGTTCCCATTCAACCCGTCCCGTCTCGGACTCCAAGCTTAAAAACATCCCCCATCACTCCGTTTCTCTTCCAGCAGCAGCTCCAACACAATAGCTTTCTGTCTGCTTCTCTTTCAGTCGCTCCAGAGACAGGAGAACAAGTCCAGCAATCAACTTCATCTCAGATGTTTCTGATCAGATATGAGAGCAGGGTACTCCGAAAATAACCACTTCAACTGAGACTGCAATTATATTAATAATATTATTTGAATTATACGTTTACCTAAATATTTTATTTAAATAAAACTAAAAACATAAAATTAGTTTTTTTTCTCCATTTAGTGCAAAATGAATAATAAGTTAATATTTTGCAATAATAGATACTTATTTAAAATAATTTTATGATTTTTTTATTTTATTATTATTATTTATTTTATGTTCTGTTTTTCTAATTTAACCGAAAACAGTGTCTAAAACATGCCTTGGCTATTAATTATTTTAGAAAGCAAAATTCAAGCAAATTCATGATAATGAGTGTAATTTATAATACAAATGTTCAATTATTGATTATTCCTTTATTTGATAGAGAACGGTGTAGAAAAACTTGACTTAGAATATACAACTGCGTGAATTATTAGTCCTTAATTTACCAGAAAACGGTAAAAAAAAAAATAAAAAAAAAAATGCAAATTTGCATTTTATAATGATAATTAATCAAATTGCTTCATTAATTTAACAGTAACTTGAAAGTTTATTGTTTTAAAATATTAAATAAAAATTAATATATATACATATATATACACATATACTATTATCCTTTATTCATCTTACAGCAGAAATAAAATACTAACAGAAAATATTAGAGTGTAAAAAAAATGTGTAGAGCAGCTCAGATCATTTTGATGAGAAATATTTGAGTTCATATTTGAGGCATTCTTGAGATCAGCAGGACACTAAAGTCTCAGTTCAGTCTCTCCCCCGTCAAAATATTACTGCAGCGCTCACAGTCCTCGTCTTCTCTCTCCAGCGACCGTTCTCTGTTTGTCCTGCATTTATGAGATTCCTGCATACACACACACACACACACACTCTAACACGAACACATAAAAGCCCAATCCTCCCAAACTGACCTCCAGACAGCAGAAGGACAGCAGCAGCTCACACACACTCACTACAGTCACACACTTCTCATTAAACATGACTCTGACGGCGTGTTCAAGATGTTTAAGTGATGATGTCATCAAAGCAGAATTTGACAGTTTTTCCTGTTAATATTCCTCTCTATCTTTTGATAAAGACTTGTCATAAATAAAACCTTTGATAAAGTCCCTTGCTGACACTGACCCAAAGAGTGCCCCACAAAGGGTATCAGATAAAAAGAGTCTAAATCTAGAGTCCAAGTCTAAATTAGATTCCTGTAATGACTTATCAGTTGGTTAAAAAATAATATATAGTTTATGTATAAAATCAAAACGAATAAAGAAATAAATAATTTATAAATAAAAAATAAATTGAATCCTTTTTTTTTTATACTTCAGCCCTCGATTTATTCAAGTTAAAATGCCATTTTTGTAATGATTTATCAGTGCATGTTATATATAACAAAATATAAAATAGGAAAGTAAAAAGAAAAAAGTAAAAGGAAAATTAAAGGTTAAAATCTAAATGTTTGTATATAATTTATCAGTGAATCTTAGAAATAAAAGTATAAAAAAATAATAATTTTTGCAAATTATCATGGCATGTGATAAATAAAATCTAAATTAAAAAACTAAATAAAAATAATAAAATTGTTAAATTATTTAACAGTGTATGCTAAAAATGAGTCAAATATAAAATAAAGGGTTAAAATCTAATATAAACAGATGTGTCAATCGTTTCAATCCCTCCGCATTAACTTAGGAACGATCCTATCAAACACTTGAAAAAACATTCAGTATCTCACAGAAACTACTCGAGCTCAATGAAACACTATCATTTAATCTCTCAAATAATGAACACACGATTGAACACATCAAGATGTAAAAACACTAACGTTTACAAAGAGACAAAGTGCAGCACGCAGTATGTACTTAGCATGACAGGCTGTACCTTCATCCCACAAACACACACAGATCTGGACAGGTCCTGTCAACACTCACAGCAAAGCAGCTCTGTGCGCGCTGACCACAGACACATCCTGCTTTCTGTCATACACACAAACACAGCAGGTGTGCAAGAAATCACAACAATCACATCCACACAAGCAGAAACTGCCAGTACAGTTCACAAACTGTTACAACTATTATTATTATTATTATTATTATAGTCATGTATTAAATTATTAAATAAAACAATACTACTATTGTTGCATTTCATTTAAAAATTGTATTTAAGAAAATATTGTAAAAAAAAGTAATTAATAATAATAATAATAATAATATGATTTAGTACACGGAATTATACAAATTAATTTAAAATTAAAAAATTAAATTTAAAAATAATATACAAAAATAATATTAATTGTATTATTTATAATTAGGTGTACTAAATTATATAATTAAACTAAATATGAAATGTTACTGTAGTATTTCACGGTCAAATCAATTGGAATAATAATACAATAATAATTTAACAAAATAATTTACTATTGTAGCTTCACTAACAGTATTTTCAACAATAATAATAATTATAATGACAATATATAAAGATGATATTTCACAGCAAAACAAACAAATAAATAAACACTATTATTATTGGAAATAATACACTGTAAATAATACATTACAATGCAATTATAATAATGCAATACTCAAATAATACTGTCACTTTCACTCACAAATTAAGTTTTTCAGAAAATATTTCACATACAAATCTAACATGTATTTTTTTTTACAGTTCAACTTCAACTTCAAAATTACGATACTAATATTAATGTCTGTCACATGACTCATTTCTTGTGAATACTGTACTTGCAAAGTGGAGAATAACGTCATGCTGTGAGCAACTTCTCAAACCTGTCTCGCAGGCAGGAATTAAACTCAAAAGACACGTGTGAAATGTGAAGATATAAATGTTGTTCATTATCAGATGCATCATTTAAACACAATTTCCCCTCTCAAACTGTTCATTTGTAGCAACAGGAGCACTGATTCGTTGTCTCAAAAGCACAGAAATGCATGCGCACCTGTGAATGTGTTTGATTCATCCGTCAGTGTGCCTGTCCCACATTCACAGTTCCACTAAGTGCATGAAACACCCACAGAGCTCTCTGTGATCCCAAACCCTGCTTTCCCTGACACTCGGCATCAGTTTGCATCCCCTTGCCGCCGCCGCCGCTCAGTCACACGGTGGTCCTCTTTCTCCATGATGTGATCATTGGCTGAAGGATGGAGCTGTGGACGTGTCTTCGGTGGCCCCTGAAAGCATTAGCAGCCGGGGCTGGTCGCTTTGGGAGCTCAGTGTCTGTTAGAGACTCTGAAGATGAATCTGCTCTAGTTCAGCACAAAGCTGCTAACAGTTAACTAAAGTAGACTTCTGGACTGATGTGAGCTGGTTAGGGTATAGTGCTGATTAAATCATAACTATATTGCTCACAATTATATTTCTAATGATACTGCACTGATATTTCCCTTAATTAAAAGGGGGGGGGGTTTGTTTGTTTTTTTAAAGTGCTGTCAAATAATTTATTGCATCCAAAAAGCTTTTGTTCACAATATGTGTGTGTTTATTGTGCATATTTATTCTGTATACATAAATACACACAAATTCAGCACGCAGCATATTTTGAAAATATTTACATTCATAGATTTATATTCCTTTAATTAAGATTTTTAGCTATACTTAATATACACAGAATACACACACATTATGTGAACTATAAACTATTTTTGGATGTGATTTGCGGTTGGAAAAATGTTGTGATAAAATACAGTAAAAACTGTAATATTCTGAAATAATATTAAAATCTAAAAGAAGTGTTTTCTTTGTTAATTTATAGCAAAATGTGATTTATTTCTGGAAAGCTGAATAATAAAAAAAACAAACAATAAAATGAAAATAAAATTTGTATTACTATAAATGTCTTTTTTTATTTTAAATGTAATTATATATGTGTGTGTGTGTGTGTATATATATATATATATATATGGTTGTTTTTTTTTGTTGTTGTTTTTTTTTAATGGTACTGACCCTAATAATTTAATTTAGTGTTTCTATCATCTTAGCCCCGATTTTGTCTCGCCAACAGGTTGAGAAATCGCCGACAAATGCCCGTAATCACAGGCAAATCGGTGCTCGTTCACGTGATCTGAGAGAATCGCCGGCGTGTCGCCGACACCCATGAGATATTCGGCATGCTAGATATCCGGACGATTTAGAATCATGCCACGTGAAATGTGTTCTGACTGAATAACATCGGCGATTACCTACAGCCAATCAGAGAGCAGCATCCAGGGCAGCAGAACATTGGGGGAGGAGTTATAAAGGTAACGTAAATATCCTCCTCCATAATCATCTTTTCCTTGCAAATGAGCGCGCATCCAATTTGTATGGCAAGCTTCTTCTGCTTGCTATCATTTTTAATAATTATCCCAGTGTCACGTGACCTGGCGTTGTTTCCATGAGTTCCAAAGTTGTCACTGATTCTTCCTGTTGTAAAGTCATGCAGTGCGTAAACCCCCGTCACCGATCTATCATGCAGTGTGAACACAGCAGCGACTGCATGCTACCCCAGATAATCATGCAGTGTGAAAAGATCTGTGACGCGATTACTTTGAAAATCGTGCAGTCTGAACTCAGCTTTAATTGAGAAGGAATTCAATAATTAAACATCTTAAAGACTGGAATAATGCAAACAAAGCGTGAAGTGAAGACCCCTTCTTGACATGCATTGCCATGTGCATCATATTGTGATGCTCAGTACAGGTTTAGCTGATTAGTACCAAATAATAAGATAAGCCATACACCAATATTTAATGCATTCTCTCGCAGCTAAGCAGAATCTTGCGGTGTTTAACAGACGTGTGGAAAGCGCTGTGTGTTGTTCATTGAGAGCAGCTCGACTGATCAGGCCTGTTTGGAGCAAACTAATCTCTGAAGAAGGCTGTAATTGCAGAGTTTTCGGAGTAATTCGGTCAAATTGGCTGAAGAGCGACGGCTGGCAGGGACCAACGGACGCAACTGAGCTCCACGCAGCTAGAGACATGATTAGATTCGAAGAGCATGTCCAAATATGTGTCAATCTCTCTTGGAAAGCGTCCAAATGAAATGAGATTCAATTACGCGTTCAAGATGATGCATAGTTGCTCCAAAATGTCCGACTGATGACTGACTGGAGCCAGCAGAGAGAGTCTGACAGGAGCCGGGCACGCACTCCTTCACAGATGAATCAGGAGCGTTAGTCAAGCATTATCTACAATTTACATTTGTTTGGCTTTGATATTGTTACCGTGCGACACGCTGGACTGAAAAACCCCTCTTTAAAAGCAGTTTAACAAATCCACAACAGTGAGAAACGACTGTCAATTATTAATCTATATTCACATAAAGGACATCTGAGCATCGGCGAAAATGGTGGACTTTATGCAAGAACTGAATTTAAATGGCTTGAAAAAATACATTTAACCAGAGCAAGCATTACATTAATTCTGGTCAAAAGAAAGTAAATTAATTCCTTCGTTATATAATTAGTGTTTGAACAGATGCACCAAAAGTTTGTTATAAAAACAAAAACAAACAAATTCAACTGCCCTCACTACCATTATTACAATACATTGTATTATTGTTATTAATATTAATAAAGTTTATTATTGTTTTTGTTGTTGTTATTGTTGCTTGTATTTGTCTATTGTTGTAGTTGTCATTTATAATATATTAATGTATGAATATTATTAACATTGAGTGTATTGCTGTAGTGGTCATATAATTTATTACTAGATTTTCATTTATTACTTGAATTATTGTTATTGATGCCAAACATTTGGGCCACATTATTATGGTTTTTTGTTGTTGTTGTTATGACTTGGTTTCATAACCATTGCCATATTAAGTAAATTTATCTATATGGTCTAAACATTTCAATATCTTTTCTGTAAAACAAGACCAAAAATGACTGAGCATGTGCATTTCTTTTAATACTAGACATCCCTAATCAACTAGATGAAGCCTGAAGTCATGCCATCATTAGTCTGATTTGTAGTTCATATGAATGTGTAATTTAGTGAGGCAGGTTCCTGCGGATGTAGTCGTGTGTTCACTGACACACACACACACACACATTAATAAACAGCGCTGAGCTCAGAGTCAGCGGCTGATCCAGCAGAAAATTGCAGTATTGATCCTGTAGAGATTTGGCTGCATGACTGTTTTTCTCCACAGACCAGAGCTGACTTCTGCTCTCCACAAACCACAAGAGCAGGAGAAAACTACTAATAAAAAAATACAATACTGCACCAGGAAATAGATTTGTCTACTGGTTCTTATTTGGTATAACATCAAATTAATTATTTTTTATTAAAATTTTTATGTGGATAAAAATTTGACCTTGACTCCTTTACATTCACTTATAAACTTATTTCATTCAAATCTTTACTTTTTTAGGAAAGAAATAATACACACACACACACACACACATATATAGATATATATTTAGCAGTTGAAATGATA
>JAUYWG010000195.1:102123-116721 GCA_034779775.1 Enteromius afrohamiltoni | reverse complement strand
AGTACAAACACCATTACACCTATGAAGAGAGAGAGACACCCCAGAACACATGAGTGTGTGTGTGTGTGTGTGTGTGAATATGAAAAAGTGTGACCATAAAGACTCAAAATAATGATTTCATCAGACTCAACAATTACAGATTTTATAGTGTTTACAAATAGAAATCAGTGAGAAATCTCCATCTGTGTGTGTGTGTGTGTGTGTGTTTTGAAATGTGATCTGTTGTGGTTTGTGGTTAATATTTATTAGAACTGTTGATGTTTTTCTTTCAGTTGTGTTTTTGTCAGTATTCTGGCTGAAGCTCACACACTCTGATGATTCAGATGAAGCTGAGATCTGGGTTGTGTTGATCTCAGACTTCCCCTTGGTTTGTGAAGTGTGTTCTGATGGTAACGGCTCCGTCACACGGGCAGGGTGTGTGTAGCGTGAGAGTGTGTTGAGGAAACCATATTGTCGTATTGTGATCGGGGAAGAACACTCGAGATCTGTCACAGCGGCGGTGGGACGTGAGAGTCCGCTCTGACACAAACAGAAACACACTCCACAACACACCGTCTGTGAGAATAACCGAGCGCTATCACAGCGAGGCCGAGATGAGGCCGTGAGCGAGCGAGAGTGTTTAGTGAAAGCGTGACGGGGACGAGAAGGACGAGCAGAAGATGGTGGATGCGTGTGGGTGATTCTTGTCAGAGGAGCGTGTCTTTACTGTACGTGTGTGTCACTGGGCAGAGGGGGTTCTGTGAGTGAGAGAAAGCTGATTCACTGCGCTTGGTTTCTCGAGTGATTCAGGAGCCGTCTGGAGCTGGTCTCACACAGATGTGACGTGATGAAGCAGATCTAATCCAGGCCTCGGTTCAGTTCAGAGACACTCTGACCTTGAGTAATAATAAAATCACATCACTGGAGCTTTAACACTTACTTTCTTCTGTTTTTGAATGAAATTTAGAGAATATACTCATTTTTTTCTTTTAATTTAATTTATTTGAATATATTTAATATCTGTCTCGAGTCAGAAGAACAGGTGTATCTGCAGAAATACACAGAATGATCAAAATTATACATTCCTCTTTATACCAAAGATCATTGAGATATTAAGAAATTCTGTAAACGTTCTACCGTAAACATATCATAACTTCATGTTTGATGAGTAATAAAGCTTGATTTGAAGCGCTCTGAAGGAGATCGGTAGGAGATTCAGGTAGTCGTGTCTCCAGACATCAGTGGAGAGATTTATTCAGATATTGTATACATTTCGATTTAAAAAATTACCCTTATGACTGGTTTTGCGGATACAATTCCCAGTTTTTTTATGTCAGATGTTCTGGCCTGTCACAGAACAGTTCAAGCCCGAGCTTTTATATTGTAGTTTTGGGGCTAAAATAACTAAATATTAAAAGATTTAACTACGTCTCTGGTGTCATCTGAACCGGACTTTGTTTCTTCTGATATTAGGATAACGTTAGGAGCTAAACCCCGTATAGATATATAAACTATACATTAGATTTTTCTTTGAGAATTCTTTAAGAATCATTTTTAATTGTACTAATTTGTGTCCGTTCACGCTGTGACTGTGTTTGTGAGAGCAGAACTGAATTATTCAATTCATCAAACATGTCCTGATTCAGTTCTCAGGATTTCTCTGATTTGGGTAAATGTATGTTTAATGTAAATCAAGAAAAAGGAAGAAGTGTTAAGGATGCAGTATCATCGGCGTTTGAAGCGTATTTCAGGAGAGCTGTGCTGTCTTTGAGTTGAGTTTTCTGAACGATACGCGTGTGGAGTTGTGTCTGTCTGTATTGTTTTGATCAGACGCGATGGGTTTCTCAGTACACTGGAAAGTTTCTGGGTGTCTGAGAAATGTTTTCCCGCTGGAATGGTTCTTTCTGTAGTAGTAGGTTTTCATTATAAGTAACTGAGCAAAATGTTAATATGGACTGATAATGATGTGAGAGTGGCTTTCAGTGGCGATGATTTCATGGAAACCACTGGTTATTATGATCAATATGATAAATTCAGAATAGATCTGGTTCAAGTTTTTAAAAAATGTAAAAACGGATCTGTTTAATTAAGGCTCACAGCAGATGCAGAACAGAAGCGCTTCAGATTCAGGGCCGTGTGGTTAAAGAGCGTCTCGAGCTCTTTCATGCAGTTTCCAGAACTGAGCGAGTGTGAGTGTGTAGAAGTGAGACGAGATCCTGTCTGTTGTCCCGCTCTCTTCACATCTTTCCTCTCAAACACCTTCTGTTCTTCATGTCAGACCCAGCTGTGTTCGGTGAGTGTCAGCTTCATTAGTATCTCAGAGCTTCGTCACATCTTTATTTTAATTTATTTGTGTTTGTGAAGATGCTTTATGTGCGGTGAATCTCCTGGGCTTGGTGTGTGTGTGTGTGTGTGTGTGTGAGCCTCATCTGGTCTCAGGCTGTTTGTGTTTGATTCTTCACACCTTTGCTAGTTAACCCTAGTTAGTTAACATGGCTCAGAAACCAGTCTCCCTCCGTCCTTCCTGAACTCAGATGGTGATTGGCTGCGATTAATAAACACACAGTATTGGACGGAAAATACAGCGATCAGTGCTTCCTGTCGCCGTTGATCCGGACGCAGCTCGAGCGGAGGGCGAGGGATTTTGTTTTTTCGGAAACTTGCGAGCGTTTCGAAACGAGCCGATGCTGATGGGAGCGAGGGGCACGTGGGCGACGGGGGGAGGCGTGTCAAACACCTTTCTCACAAGACAGGAAGAAGAGGGGAGAGATAGAAAGAAGAAAGGGAGGAAGAAAGAGGTCCAGATCCCCTCCGGAGAGAGACCAAGCCGAAGTTCTCTGAGAGCAGCAGGAGAGACGTCTCCAGACCGATGCTATGACACAGACGGCGGTGCAGATCTTATCCACGGTGCCCTGCTTCACTATGAAGGGCCGAACGGTAGGACCCCGTGGCCCTGTGTGTGTGATTGTGCTTGACGTGTGTGAGGGAACGAGGCTTGTGGTTCGTTAGTGACTAATCTGCTCCGTCTCAATTGTGTAACATTACCAGAAGCCTTAAGACGCCACACCTGTTCCAGGGAAATCTTGTTCCGTGTGTGTGTGTGTGTGTGTGTGTGTGTTTTGGATCAGGTTAATCAGGTGTTGGAGTGCATTGTTGTTAAGCAGCACTCAAGGGTTTGGGAGGCCAGTATTATGGGCTGTACGGAGCCGCCGGTCGTTAGGGGAAGCCGAGAGGTCGCCGGGCTGCTGGTGGAAAGTTCCAGGCTCAGGTGTGTGCGCGTGTGTGTGTGTGTGTGTGTGTGTGTGTGAAGTCTATAGTTTGTGTTCAGGGTCCCGGAGTCACCGGAGATGGGCCTGTAAAAATATTGGTAGCTCACGCTTCAGATGCATTCATTATTTTGCTGATATTCTGTGAGTGTTATAATCGTTACATCAGTTTAATCACGAGACGAGACGAGCTTCTGTCGATCAGTTTAGTTACGCTGCTTCTGTTTGATGAGGTCTTACACAAAAACACAATAAATGAGTAACAGTCAGATTGGGATTTATCGTTTGTATTGTGTTCATTAAAATGTGTGTGTGTGTGTGTGAAGGTCTGAACTCTCATTGAGATCTGATAAAAATAGTGTTGTTACTTTTACATGTGCTCTTATTCTCCTGCGTCTCTCTCTCTCTCTCTCTCTCTTTCTGTCTCTCTCTATCTTTTTGTCTCTCCGTCTCTCTCTGTCTCTCTCTCTCTCCGTCTCTCTCTCTCTCCGTCTCTCTCTCTCTCTGTCTCTCTCTATCTTTTTGTCACTCTCTCTCTCTCTCTTTCTCTCTCTCTCTGTCTCTCTCTCTCTCCGTCTCTCTCTCTCTCCGTCTCTCTCTCTCTCTCTCTCTCTATTTCTCTCTCTCTGTTCCAGCAGATGGAAAGTCTTTTCTGAGCAGATTCTGATGCAAATCTCAAGTGGAAAATAGAAGTAAAATTTCTCCCTGTTCTTTTGTGTCCCATAGTGTTTACCCCACCCACACAACCCAGAGCACACACACACACACACACACACACAAATGCACACACATGTTGGGTTTACATGCATGCACACACACACACACACACACACACGCACGCACACACACACGCATGCACACACACACAGACGTTTAGCGTGTAAATATTGCTCGTCCAGGTGTAGCAGTGTCTAGTAATGTCTGTAAATGTTCATGAAGATTGTAACTATTTACAGTCAAGTGCACATCCAGGGCATGTCTCCCTTCCTGCCTCTCTCTCTCTCTCTCTCTCTGTGGCTCTGATCCGTTGATCCTTCTTGCTGGATTGGGTGTGTCCTAAATTAGCGTTTTGCGTTTGGGAGGAGGCCCGAGGGACGTTTAAGCCCTTATTAAAATCCTCCATCACATGAAGTAAAAAGCAAGAGGTGTGTGTGATTTATTAATTCTGGCACACATTTCATCAGGATCAGATTAGAGATGGTTGACTAGTCATTCAACAACAGATGTGTTGATCAGTAACTATGGAGTTTTTTGGGATTGTCTTCTTCAGCATTTATTTCTGAATTACAGTCAGTTTGAGTCAGGTGTTTGTCCAGCCAATGGCAGACGAGGGGAGTGTTCTTCAGGGTGCGAACATGTTGAGAGCTCACTTAATTTAATCATAATTGCTGTTATTGTTGTTAATGACAGACTTTCTCTACAGCTAATAACTTGAGTGTTCTAAATTGTAATTAGTAAAAAATGATGTACATTTTCTAACACTATATTTGTTTGAGATTAACTTGGAAAAACTGTTTATGTGGGTGTTTCTGATTCAACGGCAGATTTGACATCTTTCTCTTCTCTGACCAACACTCAATCTCTCCATATTCATTTCCTCTTTTGGAAAATCATAGAAAAGCTGTTGTGGCTATCAGCTCTTAGTGCTCTGAGGGTGTTTTTACACTGGGTCTTCATCTGGCTTATTGCAAATAGTGGCAATTATTTGTGGCTCAGTAGTGTAAGTTACGTGCTGAGCCTGAGTGGACATGATCATTTCAGATCAAATTATTAAATGCATGCCACCTCATTGCGACACAAAAAGCCCTCCCTTCCTTTCCTAACACTACCCGATACTTTATTTCAGACATTTTTCGAACTTGGGTTTTTTTGTTGACTAGGAACAAAATTTCCCACGATTACAGTTTCATATTGTACTTGTCTTTAAAACTGTATCCGATTACAGTGATCTGAACAACTCAGGATAAATACATATTAAAGCAGATTCAGAACACAAATGAAGATATTCCTGATGAAATCCGACAGCTCTTCATAGACGGAACACAAGCAGTGTCGCGCATTATTAAATAACTTATCCACAGAAGAAGTGAAGTAAGGGATTACTGTTCATTTCTAGCTAATTTAATTACAGTTACTTATAAAGTACTTGGGTTTTGTACCGTTTATCATCTAATGGTAAATCCAACCGATTCACAAAAATGAACTGAACTCAGCGAATACGTGACACACAGATACGAGAAATAAGTGTCTTCTCAGCTTTTTAAAACTGAGGTTGAAGCGCTGATGTCACATGGATTATTCTGGTTTCTGGTCGCGGTAGTACCCTTGCTGTCTGAAGAGGGTCAAGTCAAGTCAAGTCACTTTTATTTATATAGCTCTTTTAACAATACAGATCGTAGCAGAGCACTGAACATTATCAAGTAGAAGAACAGAGTGATGGTAATGTATAATGACCAGATTAAACTTTGTTTATTAAACGCAGAGACGGTCTCTGTAGTAAGACGACGACAATCACTGGAAATCAGGTGTCCCCAACTAAGCAAGCCAGAGGCGAGGGTCAGAAAGCTTTCAGATTTCATCAGAAATATTTGTTACACTGTTACACTGCACCGCACACAATCGAAAAGCGATCAGCCATTTAATACTCTGACGCAATCTGTATCGTTAAACGCACTGTATGTGACCCTGGAACACTCTTTCCATTGATGTATGAAAATCTGGAATCTGAGGGTGCAAACAAAATATATAAAAACTGTCATTACATCTAAATGTTGGATATAGTTACAGTAGGGCTATAGATGGAACGATATATATTGGAAATGTACAAAATATCTTAATAGAGTATGATCTTTACTTAATATCCGACTGACTTTTGTCATCGAAGTAAAAGGGATCATTTTGACCCATACAGCCTATTTTTCTATTGCTACCAATATAACCGTGCTGCTGAGGACTGCCTGTGTGCTCCAGGGACACACACATACATTTTTTAAAAACGAAGCATTGACACAGTGTCTTGTTAAATGTTGACGTGTTTGTCTCTGCCCGCAGGTGGCGATGTCTCCAGGAGAGGACGGTCTAATCGGGATCCCCTTCCCGGAGCACAGTAATGAGCTGCTGTCCCGTCTCAATGCCCAGCGGCGGACCGGGCTACTTTGTGACCTCACGCTGACCTCCCGTGGTGCTCGATACCCCACGCACCGCTCTGTGATGGCCGCGGTCAGCCTGTACTTCCGCCGTCTGTTTGGGGCGGAGGAGGGCGAGGAGGGTGGCGAGGGCGTGGGCGACAGCTGCAGCGTCTGTCAGCTGGACTGTGTGTCGCCGGACGCTCTGGCCGCGCTGCTGGAGTTCGCCTACACCGCCACGCTGACCATCCGCAGCTCGGGCATGCGCGAGGTCCTGAAGGGGGCGCAGCTGCTGGGCATCCAGTGTGTGGCCGACGCCTGCCGAGACATCCTGGGCGAGACAGGTCAGGACCAATCATGATAGAATTACCCATAAACCTTAAAACTAGGTTGTGTGCAGTATATATGTAGGACTAATTGCTTGTTGTTTTCCCCACCTGTAAGGCGCTTTGGATAAAAGCGTCAGCTAAATGAATAAATGTAAATATATCGCATGCGATAATATGTTAATTCTTATTTTAAAAATGTCAATATTTCCAGCACATTTGAACAATATTGTAATAGTAAATGTCCATACGGTTACATCTTTAGAGACGGCCGATGATCCAACGGAGGAGGCTGAGCGACCGCCATCTCGACGCAAGCCAGACCGCTGCTCGGTGGCCCGGGCTGTGTCTCCCGTCAGGCCAGTGTGGAGGAGCCCCTCGGCCCCGGATACGCCTGGATGTGGGCTGCCTCCGGCACAAGGACACCCGGGTCTGCTGGTGAACGGAGGCTCGCACTGGCAGGAGATCACACACAGACCTGAAGACACGCCCTCAGAGGAGGAGGAGCCAGGAGCGCAGGGGCAGGCCACACCTCAGCTCAGCCAATCACAGGGCGATGGAGTAGGGGGCGGAGCAACGGCCGGAAACGGCAGGAAGAGGAAGTCTCAGACTCCCCAGCAGTGTCCTGTCTGTCAGAAGATCATCCACGGAGCGGGAAAGCTGCCGAGGCACATGAGAACACACACCGGAGAGAAACCGTTCCAGTGCTCGGCCTGCGGGGTCCGCTTCACACGGTACGCCCCGGGCGACAGAGGCCCTTGCATTTCTGACAAAATATTTCGCAATGCGCACATTTAAATCATAGAAAATTATTTAAAGGAAGGAACTGTTCACTGAAAGGTTCTTTTGGGAATCAAAAGAATGCAAAAACACCCTTTTGGAGCCCCTATATTTAAGAGAGTGACTATAGCAGAAGGTTGGGTGTTTGGTGTGGTTGTAAAGATCTTGGACACCAGTAATCCTCAGGTGATAAAAGGTATCTGTTCCATGTTAACTAGTGTTTCTTTTCTCGTCTCAGGAACGACAAGCTGAAGATCCACATGAGGAAGCACACGGGCGAGCGGCCGTATCCGTGTCCCAGCTGCCCTGCGAGGTTCCTGCACTCCTACGATCTGAAGAACCATCTGTCTCTGCACAGTGGGGACCGGCCCTTCGAGTGTCCTCTGTGCCACAAGGCTTTCGCCCGTGAGGACCATCTGCAGCGCCACAGAAAGGGCCACAGCTGCCTGGAGCTCCGAACACGCCGCCCGCGCCGCCCAGAGCCCACGTCCTTCGCTCAGATCCTGGAGGGCCGCGGTGGCCCCGTGCCTCTGCTGCCGGGGGGCCGCATCCCCTATCCGGAGCTGCTGTGGCGGGCGGTCGCAGCCCCGGCTGGAGAAGCCATGGATAAAACCGAAGGAGGCTCGTCTCCGCATGGAAGCGCTTCGGTCGTGCATCAATCCTGGGAGGAGGAAGAGGAAGAGCAGGAAGCTGCTGGAGAGGAGGAAGAATGACCACGCCCATCTGTGTGTGTGTGTGTCCAGGTGAAAAAAGTGCACTTCTATAAGTGCTCTATTTCTGTGCACTAATGATGTACTTAAGTGATTCTTTAGGACTTCTTAAAGGGATAGTTCCCCCAAAAATCATCAATTACTCACTCTCATGTTGTTCCAAGACCTTCATTCGTCTTTAGAGCACAAATGAAGATATCTGAAGCAAAGATCAGGCTCAGAAACGCAGCAAGGACATCGTTGAAGTTAAAGTAGTCTTCAGTGGTTCGACCACAATTTTATGAAGCTACAAGAATGAACTTGACTTAATTCCACAATTGGTCCACTCTGCATCACCCTATAGTGCAATTTCTTTGAGTGCGACATATGTTCATCACACGTAACGACATATGTACGCAGATGCGCTGTTTACGATGTTTATGGTTCAATCTGAACGTAAAGAATGTGTCTGTGTGCACACGTCGTTCACATGTATCTCATACTCAGAGAAATGGCTCTGCAGGGTGATGCACAGGAGACGAGTTGTTGAATTAAGTCTTTGCGCACAAAAAGTGTTCTTGTAGCTTCGTAAATTTGTATCATTAATTCTTACAGGTCAGGAACGACATGAGGAGAGTAATTAATGACAGAATTCTCATTTTTGGGTAAACTGTCGCTTTAAGATCATCTGAGATAACTTTGCTATTTTGGGGCGCCTTGATTATGAACTAAAATGCGCTTTGAACGTATTATCTCTGAATTTAAACGAGTAGCGCTTGTAGTACACTTCTACTTTCACACATCAAGTGCTGACTAAATGCACTTTTTAAATGCAGAGATATTAAAATGTTAAAAGCACATTTTAGTTCACATTCATTGCGTCCCAAAATAGCACGGCACTTAAGGATCACTTTTCGCAGGTTTGTTACAAAATCGTAGCGTGGAAATAGAGCACTTGAAGCAGATTCTAGAAGTGCGCTTTGACTGGTAACCTGGCTCAGACGGTCTTCTGTTTCCGGTGCTGGAGCAGCTCCTCGCGCAGGGCTCTGTTTGCGCGATCTCACGTGTTTCTGTGGTTTTCGTAAGAATCCAAATCGACTGCTTTTGGAGTTCCGTCTGGTTTCGTTAATGTTCTGTCAGGCCGTGATATGCAAAATCTGAACCCGAACGAGTGCTCGAACAAACCTGATGTAAAAAAAAAAAATCACGCAACTGAAATGAGGGCATGTCGCCACCTACAGGCGAGTATCATGAAGGTGAATTACTGTAGCTGCTCTGAAATTTAGCCTTTTTTCCGAATAAAATGAGTTTGGAATTATTTTCAAATGATAGAATTTACTTTCATACCAAAGATGATTGGTTAGTTTGGACTTGAGATGTATTTTTTCAGATATTTGTAGTTTTTTGTTTTTTTTCTCTATCGTCTGAGAGGAAGACTTAAAATGGACTTGAAATCTCAGATCTCACGCGATGTAAAAGGGCTTTCTGCATTTAAGCGCTCAGATGGAGAAACTGAATCTTAATGGGAAATGTTTGGTTTGGTTTACTTGGCTCGGTTTTTTGCGCTCTGGGAATTTTTGAGGAGGGATCCAGTTTTCTTTCAAACGAAAAGACAAAAGCAACGGCAGGATGGAGGGATCGTTTGTATACTATTCTATTTATTTATTTGTGGGTTTGATATTTATTGTGACTTTCCTGGTTTGAGGCGCTTGGGTTACCCTGCATCTTCTCTTTCTTACGAAGCTTCGTTCTCGGAGCGACTCCTTGAGCCTGGTCTCGGATCGGTTTTGCCTTTTGTAATTGTAATGGCCTCAGGTAGAAGTCTGATCTCGGGTCAGATAACATCCGTCGCTCAGGTGCTGTAGAGAACTGAGATTCAGACGTCCTCTGTTTGCAAGTTTTGCACATGAATTTCTGAATAAATGTACAATCCCTCCGATGACCAGCACAGAACAGACCGAATCAAACGAGGAGGAGGAGTCTTGCCTTTTTTGAAGCAAATACGTACCTGAGATATTTTTGAAAAGAAAAAAATATTTGCATTATATGAAAAAAAAAAAGAGTCTTTAATGACGTTTGTAACTATAGCTTTAGCCGCCTTCCTTTCGCTGCAGGAGCTTTGATCTATAACCTATAGAAGACGCTCGCCGTCGATTATGGGATGCATTCTGGGTTTTGTCTGGTGTATGTTACTGTTGTACTGACAGTAGGGAAACTACCCAAAGAGGTTTATTTGCACTAAAAGGGGATCTGTGTGTTGTGAAATGTTCATTAGTCACCTCTTATGATTGTAAATCCTCAAGTTCTTCAAAAACTCTTTGCATCTTGAATATTAAGTTCTTTTTTGATTTTTGTTTTATAATGTAAAAAGGTCAAGCTGCCTTAGTTTGTTTTATTTGTTTTGCAACTATTCTCAGGAAATCTTGAGCCATGCACTAAGTGGATATGCAAATGTTTGGTGAATATTAATTTATTGTATATATCTGTGCTTGGAAATATGAACGCCCTGTTGTTGAGTAAAGTTTCTTTTACATCTGTCTCTTAAAATGAGTTGTTTATTCATTGTTGTGATTGATTCTGAGTTGTTTTATACGGAAAGCAGAGTTTTGATTGTGTTTGTGGTGAAGGGACGAGGCTCCTGGTCAAAGCCTTTAATCAGGGATTTGTTTTCTGTTCGTAGAGTAAAATCTTTCTCAGCCATGGCAAATCATACCGCATACTGTACAAATAAAGAGCAAATAAACAAAGATGTATGTATGAATAGACTGCGCTGCCTCCTGCTGGTTCTTTCCTCTCTGACTGACTTCGGGTTCTTTCTCGTGCGCGTGCCATGTGGATGTTCGTCCTGTGACGTCACTGCGCAACAATTAATATTCATGACGGACAGATTGTGGTCGGGTTCCGCGGAAATAAAATTAATTCGTTCATTTGGAATCATTTTCTTGCATATCAATGGCATTAGTGATTTTCACCTCACCAAACATATATGTTTATTATTATTTTCAGAAAGTTACATACATTTACAACAAACGCCGTTTAAAAATATGCAAATATAAAATCTATATTTTAAACTATCCAGTATTTCTGAATAATATTTATTAAATAATTATAGGCTACGCTTTTAACTAAATGTGTCCTGGCGATTTCTCTCTTTGTTGGTTATAAACAGTTTAATACAAACACTGCTTTCTTTTGAATTAATAATGTGAACATCTATACATTATTTCCGGTGTCGGGGACTAAATTACATCTAATTACTAAATAAATGTAACCGTAATCGGAATGAAAATGAAAATGTTTCAGATTAAAGGGGGTTACATCTGATTTCTTTTTTCTCACAGACAGATTTGATGGATTTCTTTCAGAGACTGGTGTTTCAGTTTAGGACAGAGTTTATTATCTGTATATGTATTCTTTATTTATTTTTTTAAGATTAACTTTAAAGCTTAAAACTAATAAATAATTGAAATAGTCTACACTACTGTTCATTCCTACATTTTATGCCATGTCATTTATTATTATTATTATATTTTTTATTATAAAACAGAGCCCAATATTCTGACAGTACATGAACGCTGCTTAATAATAATAATAGTAATAATGATAATAATAAACTATAAAATGCACACACGAGTCTTGTCCGTGTGGTTTTAGTTCCATCTGCTGGAGAAACGAGCTCAAACATCGAGAAACACCGAGGCTTGAAGACCACACCAAACCCTGTTCCTTATTAATCCGCGCTGCACGAGATCCAGCTCCTCATTTCTTTCAATTATTCAAATCTGAGAAATGTATGTTAAAATTAATAGGCTACTTGTAACCAATATAGCAAATGCGAATCGAGCTACACTGACGGGTAACTACTCTAAACCCTTTCTTAGAAATAAGTTCACGGTGCATTGGACGAAATGAGGGATCCTGCGCATGCGCGACGGTAGCGGAAGTGACGCAGCTTGCTGTGTTTCCGTTGGCTGGGCTGGCTGTTGAAGCGTCAGAAACGGATCGGATCGGATCGGTTCGGTTCGGTTCATCGCAGTCAAACGCATTCACTCCTCGCTCATCAGATGTCGTTCGGTGTCTCGCACAGCGGCGGGTAAGTGCTCTGAGGCGGGAAACGCTTCGGTCGCGCCGGTAATGGCGGACCTTACATAACAACAACAACAACAAGAATCCGAGCAGAAACAGGGATATAACGAACAACACGCCTCACGTTAACCGCGGCTCGGCCGTTTTTACTGCATCAGCAGTACCGCGTAGTTTGTACGTGATAACGTTACCGGGAAACAGCGTCCGTGTAACTCTAACGGTAGAGTAGTGTTACCGTGCTAAAGACTAGGCCACCGACGATAGCTGCTAAACATTACCTTCTGCTGGAGTGTGTCACAGAAAATAGCACTTTAGATTTCCGTAATAATCCGGTGAGGTGTTCAGTCTGTCTGGAGACACATGAGGAACAGAACAAACGGAGACAGACTCGATCCAGAAGAACTGTGTCCGAGACGCCTCGAGAAACACGGCCGCAGAGCTCCAGAACTCCTGTGTCCGGCGCAGCGGCGTGTCTCTGGAGCTCTGCAGGCGTCTCCGAGACACGGGTCTTCTCTTCTGGTCTTCATGTCACTCCAGACTGATGATGACCAGGTCAGCTCAGGTCAGGGGGAGTAAACTTCGTGTTAAGACGGTGTCTGAAGCAGTTTTCCAGTTAGACTGGTGCTGACAGCTGGCGTATTTATAATAAACTCCTCTCAGTGTTTCAGTGTTCTCTGGCTGATGATGAGATTGCATGGAAGATGATTCATTCATTTTGAGATATGATGATGAAGGCTGGTGTGTGTGTGTGTGTGTGTGTGTCAGCCGGCGCAGTAAGTGGGACCAGGCGGGTCCGGTGTCGTCCGGAGAAGCGGATGGAGGCTCTGCTCCGAGCGGGGCTCTGGACGCTGCTGCGGCCGTCGCTGCTAAGATCAACGCCATGCTCGTGGCCAAAGGAAAACTCAAGCCGTCTCAGATCAGCAGCGCCGCTTCTGCTGATAAAGTCAGTTCATTTAATTGCATCCAAAATAAAAGTTTGGTTTCCATAATAGATGTGTGTTTTTTAATAAACACACACACATGAATATTTAATTACCTTTATATATTTAATGTATTTCTATATTTATATACAATATAAATACTTTGTGTGTCTGTATTGATATATGCATAATAAATATACACACGTTGTTTGTGATGTGATTAATCTCAATTAATTATTGAGATTTTGCCATGCTTTAAATATTATAATACTCCAATACTGTTTTTATTTGTTGTAAATATTTATTGCAGCTGTGTATGAGTGTTTGAGAAGCGTCCGTGTTGCCGTCAGGGTGTGTGTGTGTGTGTGTGTGGAGCAGAACAAACACTGACGTGTGAATGAATGAAGAATCAAACACACTGAGTGAATATGAGGAGGAAGCACGCATGAATAATTACACACAGGTCGTGTGTGTGTGTAGGTGGCAGGTGTCGGTGGTAATAAGGTGAAAGATGATCTGGTGGTGGCCGAGGTGGAGATTAACGATGTCCCACTCACCTGTCGGAATCTTCTGACCCGTGGACAGACTCAAGACGAGGTCAGGCCCGTGTGTGTTCTGTCCTGATGTGTGAGATTTCACTGGAGATGAAACAATTTTTGGTTTGATGATAAATCATAATAAAATTTCCCATTAGTTAATTAACTGACAATGAATAATTCTTCATTTGATTAATTTCATGAATCAGTTCCAATATTTATCCATACTTTGTCGAAATGAACAGTTGTAACTGAGCTAACGTGGACTAAGAGTTCTGTAGCAGAAGTAGCTATTGCTCATGGTGAGCGTGACCGGTTCAGTACATGTGTGCTGATCTCTTCTGTCTCAGATCAGTCGAGTGAGCGGCGCTGCTGTGTCCACCAGAGGACGCTTCATGACCGCTGACGAGAAGAGCAAAGCACTGCCCAGGTCTGTCCTCACACTCTCTCTGCTGGTCAGTGATGAACACAAACACTAATGCTTCACTCTCTGACGTTCTGCAGTGACCGGCCACTCTATCTGCACGTCCAGGGACAAACCAGAGACCTAGTGGACAGTGAGTGACCTGACCACTGCTTCACTTCACTCTGTGTGTGTGTGAGAGAGTGTGTGTGTGTGTGTGTGTGTGTGAGAGAGAGAGAGTGACTCTGTGTGTGTGTGTGAGAGAGAGAGAGTGACTGTGTGTGTGTGTGAGAGAGAGAGAGTGACTGTGTGTGTGTGTGTGTGTGTGTGAGAGAGAGAGAGTGACTGTGTGTGTGTGTGTGTGTGTGAGAGAGAGAGAGAGAGTGACTGTGTGTGTGTGTGTGTGTGTGAGAGAGAGTGTGTGTGTGTGTGTGAGAGAGAGAGAGTGAGTGTGTGTGTGTGTGTGTGTGTGTGTGAGAGAGAGAGTG
>JAUYWG010000195.1:75386-92001 GCA_034779775.1 Enteromius afrohamiltoni | reverse complement strand
AAACCTACCCCTTACAGGAAACACTACACACTCTTACATTCTCAACACACTTCATTCTGTGTGATTTAGAAGCTTGTGTCCTCATGGAGACCTGACTAATGTCCACAAGATCAACATTTACTGATATTCCTATCGTTGGGGGGACAACTGATGCAAATACCAGGTGCACACACAAACATGCACACACACACACACGCACACCACTTACTGGTATTCCTATCTTTGTGGGGACAATTGGTCCCCATAAGGTGATAAATACCAGGTGCATGCGCACACACACACACACACACACATCCAATCAGTCTGTGGGAGGTGATGGTGCGTGTGACCTCTGACCTCTGTAGGAGAGCCCAGGTCAGCGGAGGGGCTGTAGGTGCTGGTGTCCGGTGGTATAGTGCCCACGCTGCTGTGGACGGGTGACAAGGGTCCAGCGGGGGGCGCCGAGGATTCTGGGAATGATGCTCTCTGAGCTCCTCTGCTTTGCATCCGGTCAAACACACTGAAGATCTGACTCCATCGACACCACAAACCAAACACCAGCTGGACCTGACACACACCAGAGCTGGAGTCAACACTCTTCATGGCTTCAATTTACTCAATTTATGACACCAACCGAGCGCATGGAGATCTTCTAAAGAGCCGCAGATTGAAGATGAATGTTGAGTAACTTCCTGCTAAATCATAACACAATGAAGCACTTGTAGAAACGAGCGGTTTGACGTCAATCGTCTGGTGTCGTGTCACTCTGCTGCGTTTGCAGAAGAGCATCATCAGCACATCCCCTGAGTTCAGGAGCCCTTCACTGTCCTCAGCTGCTCTATAAACACACTCCAGTGAGCTCAAACAGCAGCTGATTCTAACTAGAGTGATAAGACAAAACATGACCAGCATCTGCTTAGAGAAACCCCTGGAGAAACACTGAGTGTGTGAGTGTGACAGAGAGAGAGAGAGAGAGAGAGAGAGAGAGAGAGAGAGAGAGAGTGTGTGTGAGTGTGACAGAGAGAGAGAGAGAGTGTGTGTGTGAGTGTGACAGAGAGAGAGAGAGAGAGAGAGAGAGAGTGTGTGTGTTACTTCACATTTTTCACACAGAGAACATTTTTGCAGACGACTGGATCCTGACTAACAGGAAGTAAACAGACTCAGTATCTCCACACGATCACACGAGCGGATCATCTTCTGCGGGTTCTCCTCCGTCTCGCTGTGGTTCTGCTTCTGCAGTTTGTTTTGGGCAGCTATTACTTAACATGCGTTTCCTTTCCTTCACGTTCTCTCACAGCTGACGGAGCAGAGAGAGCAGCAGCCAATCATCTCGCAGAAATCAGCGGCTCGTAGATCTGCCCTCAGATACGTCAACATTCATTTGACATGGACCCAAACATCAAGATGCTCCACCCAAGAGCAGACGCAAGCCCAGCATCCAGAACAAACAGTCTGGGTCTCGGGTTTCTAGAGAGCATCGAGTGAAGTGTGTGTTCATGACACACACACCGCTGGGCGCTTACTGTACATTCATTAATCCTGTACATACAGTTCTTTTTTGAACAATAAAGCCTATCAACATGTTCGGTAACACCAAACACACTAAATTATTGTTAAAGGTCTCATATTGTACACTTTTTATTGAGTTTTATTTGATGGTTGATGTCCAACCATCTTAACATGTTAACATCTCTCAGGAGCTCTGGCAAACTTGGCCTGTCTAATTACTATTCATGAGGCTCTCTTCTGATTGGCCAGTTACGTCACAGCGTTAGCTAGCGGACATAAACAATTGTCAAAAATGCTCAAGTTTGCTCACTTCTTATCAGAAAAGGTAATGTATTGTCTTCTGTTGTTATGGGATCCTCATAACAACAGTTTTATCGAATCTCACAACTATGTAGTTTATGAAACAATGTCTGTGTGCAAGTGTGTAAAACAACAAACTGATGATTTATTTATAATCTTGTGTAACTGTATATGTATTGTTGTGATTAACTGTAGCTGGAATAATAACGCAGCTGTAAAAACAGTCACCTCCTGAAACAGAAACGTATACATCATCATCATCATGACCAGAAAGACAGGGTGAGTTTGTCTTTACGGCGCACATTAAATGTGATTCAGCTCATAGTAACAGTCCTGTCAGACCAGCCTGAGTGAGCTACAGGTCTGCTGATCTGGTTTTGTCTGTTAAAGGTAATCTTTTCGACATGTTTCCATGTTGTTATTGCTCAGTGATGTCATGGATAGTGGGCAGTAACTGAGTAACGTCTCCAGAACATGGCGCCGGCAGCAACACTAGAGCCAGAGTAATGGCTCCGCCTACTTTCTTTGTGTAAACATTTAGGTGGTGAACTAAAAATTAGGTGCTTGGCGTCCGGTCAGAGGAGAACTGGACCAAAATGGGAAGCGCTGCAGTACCTGAGGGTTGGAGCACCTGAGGCACACCGGCTGCAGATCAACGTGAAGACACATGATGAAGGCGTCTTTGCTCTCGGGCTGCAGTCTGGGAGCGGTGAGGGCCAGCGTGGAGGTGCATCCCATCGGATCCAGCACACTGAGAGACCGCTGCTGACCCAGGAGAGAGTACACACTCAGCCGGCTCACACACACCGTCCAGGGGAAGGCATCGCCTGCAAACACACACACACACGGGTCAGCCTCGTGCTCCGGAGCTCTGGGAGAGAGCAGACGGCGGTGTTCATACCCTCCTCCAGCACAGGCCGGGGCACCGTGAACGGGACGTCCTGCAGCGGCTCCATGCGCCGGTGTCCAGCGCTCAACACACTGACCTGAGGCAGACACAGCACCAGGGTCCCCGGAAAACACACCTGACCATGATACCAGCTCCGCACGGTGCCTGGGATATCACCACACACCAGCCTGCTGGGAGACGGGAGACTGTCCGAGGGAAGAAACACACAACACGCCTGCAGTTCCACCTGGACACACACACACACATACAGAGAGAGAGAGAGAGAGTTAGAGACAAGTCTACAGCCACTAAAGCATTACTTCTCACGCACAAACACACACAAACACATACACACACTCACAAACGCATGCACACACTCTCTCTCTCACACACAACGCATGCACACACTCTCTCACACACACACACACACACATGCACACACTTTCTCTCACACACACACACAGTGATTCCTGGAGGTCTCCAGCACTCACAGAAGCTGGAGGTGTTAGCGGTGAGGTGGTAATCACGTCAAATAAACAGTGAAAGTGTGTGTGTTTCTGCTGGCCGCTGTCGTGATGAGGCTTCAGACGTGCCGCTTGTTTTGCCTCCAGCACAAAAACAACAGTCTCGATCTGCTCTGCTCTCTGAGGAATGTGTTTAATGATCACTGAATCAGGTGATCACCACACTTCACTACCACAAACTGACTGGTGACAACAGAACTAGTCTGAGCAACTAGTTAACCAAAGAGACAACCAGTCTGTCTCTTCACGTTCACATGAGATCAATCACGTCACTGACTGAAAGACACGAGCAGTTTTGACCAGTCTTCAGTGACTTCAGTGCTGACTTTAATTCCTCTAAACACTTCTGCCGTGTCCCCCGAGCCACACTAAACACTGAAAATATCCTGTTCATTACTGCGCCGCAGCCGAGCGGACCCGTGTTACTGTGATTTTCCATGGAAACAGCCGTCTGTTAGCGCAGATACACTTTCAGTTTTGGTAGCAACCTGCTGCTGAGAACACACCCCTGAGTCAAATATAACACACAAACCTCATGATACCATCACTGAACAGCAGAAACACACCAGACTCAGAGACAGCAGACGACACACACCTCACACACACACACACACACACACCTGTAGCGTGAGCCGTCTGACAGCGTTCCAGGTGTGTGTTATCAGGTTCTTCATGTGTTCTTCTGGACTCGTGTGAGTTTCTTCAGAAGATGGAAAAATCTTCACTGGAACAGAGAGAGGCCTAGACTCTACACACACACACACACACACAAACAGTTTTAATGCAGACAGATTCAGATTGTTCTTCAAGTTCATAACACATCGTGTGTGTGTGTGTGTGTGTGTGTGTGTGTACACATCTAAATATACGAATACATCTAAAGCTGCTCATACAAATCAAACACAATTATTTACAGGAAGAAAAGAGAAGGAAGTGGAGTTAAGACCAGCGTGTGTGTGTGTGTGTGTGCAGATGGGTGTTGTGTTTCTGTTAATGAGAAACACACTGCAGTAACGCAGCGACTCTGAGAGGCTCTTGATTACGCTGGGAAATGATCAACATCTGCAGTGTGAAGGTCAAACCATCTCCAGCAGCTCCTGAAGACAAGAAACAGGCAGAGCTCCACAAAACAGCACCTGATGAGGAAACTCTCCAAACACTCTTTACGAATATAAAGTTCATGTATTACCTACAAAATACTAAACTAATAAATATATCACTACTGCAATTATAATGTTCTATTTCCAAACAGTATTTAATAATACTACTGTATTTTCAGACATTAAACAAATACAATTTCATTAGAACCCTGACCCTGACTAGTTTGACATCTTTCCTTTTAGCTCATTGTTTAAAACTGCTCTGTTCACGGAGACACACCAGGGACCTACAGAAACACTCAAAGAGGGGATTTTCCCTCCAAATATTCAAGTGGAACGACAAGAGGTTAGCATACAGCAAGCATTAAACAAATAAAATGCACCAACTGAAATATAAAAATAAAATAAAAATGAACATTTTATGAAATAAAAAAAAATAAAAATAAAAAGGGGATTCTCTGGTAAACTACTGGCGCAGGATCTGAGACGGGGTTGGGGACACATTTTAAATCTCATCAGCCTCTCTTCACAATACAAAGCAGTTTCAAATGGCTTTTTAACAAGATGCACATGGGATATCAAATGAACATCCACCAAACACCAGCAAATGAAGCCTTTTTATACAGAACTTTGAAAACTTAAACGCTGCTGCAAGCATCCATGACCAAAACATTTCTTTTAGTTCTTATTAAACAAAACTTAAGCACTATTAAACACTAAGAACAAATGTGTGTGTGTTCAGGTATATTACAGGGGTGTATTCCAGAAAGCTTGGTTAACTTACCGTTTGGTAAAACATAACCTCTGGGTTGATTTACCCCAAACCCGCATGCCGTGAGTATGTCGGTTCCAAAACACCCGATAAGAGTTAGTTTAATCAACCTCCTACTGGTTATCCAGAGTTAATGCGCGTACATAAAGACGTTTTTAATGGATCACCGATTTCACGAGTCAAAATGGAAACTGACAGAGAAAAAAGGGAGCGCATATTTCACAGAGGAGGAGCTGGAAGTTTGAATGCATGCATATGAAGAATTGAAGCCTATAATAATAAATAAAAAGCAAAACAACTAAAAATAAAGAAAATAACGTTATGTGTGTTCAAGTTAGTTTGGGGGGGTTTGGTTCATTTGTAGCCCTGTTATAAAAACAAAACTGTTACCATCATGGAGAGAGATGTGTAGGGGAGGGACTTGATATTGCCGTGCCAGTGGACACATGTCATTGATCGACTGAAAAATGTAAGAAGTGCATTTCAGTCTTCTGCTTGGTTGTTTTATTCAGTGTTCATACATATATGTACTCATACGGTCACGTGATGTAAAACACATAAGAGCTAGAACATTGGTTTATTTAAATGAAAAGGCATTACAGTGCTAGTACCCCAAATATATAAGAATAAACAGTGAAGATGCATGGTATCAATATTCCCACACCTTTACGATAAACGGCAAGACATTTCAATACTATAAATTTGCTATTTAAATATCTCCTTCACGTCACATGTTTAAAGTAATCTTTAAAAAACAAAATGTAATGGCATACACTATCCTTCACGGAGTCAAACATCAATCAATCGCTACATAAATTTGGGGGGGCAAGAGGGTGTCTCCCAGGTAGTTATTCCACTGCACATGCCCACATTGTACAAAAAAAATACATCAATACGCGGTCTTATAACTCTCTCCCTGCGTAAAAACTTCCATGACCACAGGATCGTCATCAAAAGGGCATGCCATGCTCAGTAACCTTCTGAAACAAACTAACCCTGGAACATAACCTGCTACTGAGCAGCTTATCTTCCTATGTTGTATTAAGTTCCTATGGTTACATACATACCCAGAAAGTTACCTCCGTTTTTGGAACCAAAAGTTAAGATTATCCACTAACTTACCCTTGAACTTACCCAGGTATGTCACATAACCTGCTTTCTGGAATACACCCCAGGGAACTAAATGTCCACACACAGATGGCAATACCCAAAATTCTTGTGGAGACTTTTTTTGGTCCCCATGAGGAAACAAGCTCATTAATCATACAGAAAGAAGCGTTTTAAGCATCTAACTCTATCTAATCTATTATAGACTGTAGATTTGTGTGTGTGTGTGGTTTATGAGGACACTAATGTGTGTAATGACATGGGTATGACAGGTATTACAATATGAAGGTGATTTATGAGGATAATTTCAGTGTCTCCGTAATTCAAAAGAATTAAAAACCATTACACCTATGGAGAATCCCCGAAAAATCCCAAAAACCAACGTGAGTGTGTGTACCTGTCACAGTCTTGGTCTTCACAGGGCTGCTGGTGTAGTCTGATGCCTGATTACTGGGTTGTTTGGTTAGTGGTGTGCTGCCAACAGATGCTTCATCCTCCCTCCTCTTCTTCATGACCATGGAAACCTGTAAGCATCTCCCAGCATTAGCAACTTCAGTCTCGCACAAGCACACGCAGAAACACACACACACACACACACACACACACAGGTGTACCTGCTGCGCCTGTCTGCTGCCGCTGGTTCTCTGAGGTTGGAACAGCAGCCATGAAGACAGAACCGGATCCACATTGACAGCGATGCCCTGAACACTCACCAGCAGCACAGCACCTACAACACACACACACACATCACTTCAGACGAGAGCTCAAAGCAACTGACACACAGCCAAAAATAACATTTTTCTTCAATAAACATCCATGAAACATCAGCCTCTCTGGTTCTTAAGCAATCATCTTTACCCACAGTTCAGCGCTGAGGTCATGCGTCACGAACGTGTGTGTGTGTGTGTGTAATGACTCCCATGCCTTCAGGATTTACTGGGAATTCTCTGGCGTAAATCAGAACGCCTCAATCATCCGATAAGAGCACTGATGAGCTCCCACTACTTCCAGATCGGCTTTGGATGCATCCGGGATCTTGTATGTCAGGTCCGCAGGCGCTGCCGTGTGCTCTGAGAGCCAATCAGCTTTCAGCATCACAGACGAGGAGCACAACATGAGCACGAGTGTGTGTGTGTGTGTGTGTATTAAAGGCTCATGTTTAACATCCTGTTGTGTGGTGCTGCCTTCAGCAGGCCGATCTTCTCTCTCTCTTTAAGAGCTCTATTAAGGGAACTTTATGGTTTTAAGAGGCCGTGTTTGAGATAAGGCTCAGAAACACACACAAACAGAGCATTCAGGCCACCTGCGACCCCACGCTCTCTTCCCAACATGGCTCGGGCCCAGCGCTCCGGCTCCGCTATCATAAACACGCACGCTACTTCAAAGCTCCGCAGCCATTGAAGACCCAGCCGTCCGGGGGACGAGCACTTTGATGTAGCAGAGACTGAGGGAGCGAGGACACTCCTGTCAGAGCAAAGCCTTTAACTCTGGAGTCATCTGAAGCAGCCCTGACACTGTAAACAAGCAGAGGAGGAGAGCCGGTGCTCTGGAGTCAATGACACACACCTGTGACCACCTCACACACACACATACAGACTGACAGACACACACACACAGACAGAGATACACACATTTACATGTATTCATTTAGCAGACGCTTTTATCCAAAGCGACTCACAGGTAGGGAAAACATCAAGCGATTATAGGAAGGAAGTGCTCATATAACTGGCAATGTTCAGATAAGTGCAGGCCAGAAAGAGAAAGAAAGAGTAGGGTTAAGAGAATTGTATTTTTTTTTTCTGATGTCAAATAGTGTTGAAAGAGAAGTCGTTTGAAGGTTGTAAGGGAGTTGGTATTTCGGATAGTGATGGGAAGATCATTCCACCAGCCAGGAACAGTGTGAGAGAATGTTCTGGAAAGAGATTGTGTGCCTCTGTGTGATGGTACCGTGAGGCATCGCTCACCGGTGGATCTCAGAGTTCTGGAGGGAGTGTAGATTCGAGCCGGAGATTGTTCCATATGCAAGCTTCAGTGCCTTGAATTTAATGCACGCTTCAATTGGGAGCCAGTGCAGGGAGATGAAGAGAGGTGTGACATGGGCTCTTTTGGGCTCGTTGAAGACCAGTCGTGCTGCTGCATTCTGGATCATTTGTTGAGGTTTGATCGTGCATGAGGGAAGACCGGCTAGAAGACCATTGCAGTAGTCCAGCCTGGAGATGACCAGGGCCTGGATCAGGAGTTGCTCTGTAAGAAAGGGCCTGATCTTTCTCATGTTGTGTAGGGCAAACCTGCAGGATCGGGCAGTTTTAGCAATATGGTCTTTGAACACACAGAGACAGACACACAAACACCTACACACACACACACAGAGACAGACACACACACACACACACACACACAGCCTTTCATCTGCCTGATGTTATGCCAACACTTAGATCAGCCAATCGCAGAGCTCTCACAGTCTCATGCTGCACTGTGATTGGTGGAGTAAGTGAAATCGTTTCAGAGCAAAGAGAGCACCTGCACATGACTGAACATCTGAAACATGACCATCATCATCATCATCATCACATCACGCCTCGTCTTTCAGATCTAATGGAGGAAGCAGAAACACGCATCTCTATTCCAGCATCATAAGGCGTTCGACAACAGAAACACAACAGTGATCATCAGCCGTCTACAAACTGAGCAAAGCGGATCAGATCGGATGACTGGAACTGTATATATAATAAATAAGGAAATATTGTTCTAATAAGTTCTGCTACTCTCGTGTAGAGGTGCATTAGTGCAGCGGGCGTTAAACGTGCTGCTGATCAGGTGCATGTTTATCTTGGATTTGTGAAATCTGAGACCCTGCGTTTCTCCGTTCACTTCCTCCGAGCGGTGAGAGGGATCCCTGTGCAAATAAACTCCAGCATGGAGCGCATGAGACTCAGCAGAACACATGTGAGCCGCGCCTGTTATTCAGTCCAGCAGCTGCGAGCGGAAACATGCGCCGCTGCTTTAGATGACTCACCCCACATCGGCTCTGAACAAGACTGACAGAGAGAAACACGTCACAACACGACAGCGAGAGAAAGTGAACACACAAGAGAAGTGAGGACTGAAAGCGGTCCACAGGGAGACAGACAGGTTCATGAGAGCTACGCCACAGACACATTAAATCAGTTACATCTAATTTACGGGGTTTAAAATTGAGATGGGATGTTTCTGTCGGAGTGTAAAATACAGCTGCAATTACAAACGTTATGCAGGAGAGATTATTTACGCTTTCTATAGAGACGACATAGATGAGAGACATAGATACAGGAACATACATCAGATTTACTGCAGGACACAAACTCGCAGACAGAGAGAGAATGACATAAATCACACCACAGTCTCCCTCTGAGGGGCGGGGCTAGAGTGAGGGGAGGGGTCTGGGCGAGGGGCGGGGCTTTAGTACTGCAGCCTTTGAAACGACACTTCGATCAGAGAGACATACACTGATCCATTACGACCAGCGGCAGGCCTACAGAGAAACATATGGAGAGAGACACACACATTTAGAGTGAGACTGTGTTGGTTTATTTGAGTAGAGAACGACCCTCTGTGTGTTTGACGTCTCTGCTCGATGGGTTTTTGTAATTATTTATTTAGAAAGCGGGCAGCCGCGCCAGCGTTTACGCTGAGCCCATTAGAGCCGGAGAACGATCACTAATGAGAGACAGAGCAGGGCATCAGACGCTGGAGCCCGCCACAGGGGGGCAGTGATGTCACGAGGAACGCACAGGGTCACAGAGCAATGCATGATGGGAGTCCTCACAGCTGTAAGTGCAGCAGGAAATAACAGTGCAAACTAAGGCCAGAACGTGTCAAACAAACGACTTAAAAATGAGCAGGAGAGTGTGGCACTGCGGACCACCCACAACTACCGTTTACCAGCCAGCTAACTACCTAACTAACCGACCGACCGCAGCAGCCAACACCTCGCCTGTCTCTCTCTCCGCAGCTCCTTTCAGCAGCCGGCCAGGAGCTCACACACACACACACTCTCTGTGGCACTCCAGAGAGCTGCTGTTTTACAGGCCGCTTCAAACAGCACCCGTAATTACTCAGAAGAACTCACAAAGCACTCACACACACATTCAATACACAAGAACTCAACACACACACAATCTGACTTCAGCGAAAAGTAACGACTTAGCCAAAGTAACGCACACACACACACATAAAACACACACACAGAGGGTCCCTGAACTCATGCCAGGACAGACTGAAGGACTCTCAGCAACCCTGAAGAACTGAATGAGAACACACACGCACACACACAAGCATGCACGTATGTTTTTATCATGATAAAGACAGCCCATTATCTTCTGTTGTGTTTGAGCTGAGCTTTAAAATTTCTAATATTCATTAAATTCCATATAAAATACACATTCGAATGCAAAACACTGAATTTGAATTGTAGGTGTGTGTCAGGCAGCTTTATGAGCGGTGCAGGAGATGATGGTGTTTTTAGTCTATCTGGCTGAGGACACTGAACGCAGCACTGCTACGCTGTTCGTTCAAAATACTGCAGAAGAAGACAACATCAATGAAGAGATTATGTTTACGGCAAAACTGAAACCAAGCCGTTCACTCAGACCTACATATTAATTGCATTTTCGACAGGATCACCTATCATCTATCACACTAGAAAGAATAATTTCTCTCAAGACTTTATGGCGGTTTCTCCTCCTCCCATTTCAGCTCGTGATTTTAATTGAAATGGTATTCTTTGTGACTGATTCTTTGTATTAAACTATAAATACATACACAACACATTTTGAATTGTTTAAGCAACTTAAATAATTCTAAATAGTTTATAAACATTATTTGAGGGTTTTTTTTCTTTAAAGAAACATTACTAATGCAACATTTTGCTCAATGCACTCTCTTGAGGCCTCAGGAGAGAAGTTAAACACTTTTTACCCCTAAGTGAAACCATGCCTAGAATATAATTTGAATATTTATAATATTTTGGTTCAATTTTGTTTTGTAGTTATTCTGCAATTCTCTTTGTTTTCTGCCTTCTACATTTTAATATGTAGAGGGTGTGGTCTGGGTCTAATGGGTGTGGTCTGAATGTAGTAGAGGGTGTGGTCAGGGTCTAGTGGGTGTGGCCTGAATGTAGTAGAGGGTGTGGTCTGGGTCCAGTGGGTGTGGCCTGAATGCAGTAGAGGGTGTAGTCTGGGTCCAGTGGGTGTGGCCTGAATGTAGTAGGTGGTGTGACCTCGGTCCAGTGGGTGTGGCCTGAATGTAGTAAGTGGTGTGACCTCGGTCCAGTGGGTGTGGCCTGAATGTAGTAGAGGGTGTGGCCTGGGTCTAGTGGATGTGGTCCGAATGCAGTTGAGGGTGTGGTCTGGGTCTAGTGGGTGTGGTCCGAATGCAGTAGAGGGTGTGGTCTGGTTCTAGTGGGTGTGGTCCAAATGCAGTAGAGGGTGTGGTCTGAATGTAGTCAGTGTGGTGTGCTCTAAATAATTTAATGATCGAGCAGCACATACAAACAATCCAAATTACAGCTGCTAAATCTACACGCACAATAAAGGATTGAGACTTGTTCTGTTCTACTCATGAAGCCATGTCTCTCTCTGACGAGACGTGAAGAGGTCAGAGGTCAGGGGGTCAGCAGTCTTAAAGGGAACATCCTGTCAGATCTGTGCGTCTAAAACCCCTCAGAAATTCACATTCCATCACAGTGTTCCTACTGGCTGACTTCATTAATTACAGCAGAACTGTGCCCTAACGACAGGCCTGTAATTAGCTTAATTAATTACAGATTAACCCACCGCTGCAGCGCTAACGCCTTCTTTCTGTCAGGGATTGCCCTCCTCCAGACGCAGCACTGGACACGGCTCACCTTCCCCAATCAGGAGTGCTTCTGAGGGATCATGGGAAAAGGGCAGTTCTCAGGCCTCCCACACAGCCTGGTGTTTAGTTATCTTCACTCGACCACGGAGACTTCAATACGTTCCGCCAGCAGCACAGAAAACTACCTGCTGATGTCCGTGAGCTCATGTGACCCGCAGTTATCAGTTAGCTAGAATCACAAATTACAAACCAAAGAGATTTAACACTTTCAGAACCACCGCAGAACACATATCTGAAGAACATGAGCGTGATCAATTATTTCACAGCTGCCAGACGTCACGTGAAAGCGTTTCTGAAGACCGTCTGAGTGCTGTGTAGCAATGTGAGATCAGACGAACGTCTCAAGAGCCGATTCCAGAGCGGCGATTCAATTAAAACCCTCCTGAATTTGATTTAGCAAAGCAGATGCAGATTTCCAATTGGAATGAATGATGAAACAAAGTCTGATGAAGAGATCAAATGTAATGAATGGAAGATAGGATTGCATAATTATAACAAAAATCCTAATTGTTGTTTATTAATTATGATTATTTTGCAGCAGACACGTTTATCCATGAAATGAGGAAAATAGAAGCAATCAAAAGTACACAACACTATATAATTGTTGTGAAAAGTCCTGTATAGTTTATCACAGTTCACTTTTTTTTATAAATAAATAAAATAAAAGTAGATGATAAGAGATATAAAGCTAGTGTTAGTGGGTCAAGTGTAGATTACCTAAGTGTGCCATCCACAACTGTCATTCTATTAATTGTGCAGTCCTTAATTTCCCAGAATACACCCGCTGTGTTTACATCTTCAAACTAGAATTCTTTCCTGCCATTCTTATTATATATTGATAATCATATTATGAACATTATGAATGAATGTTCTTCAGTTCTGAATTCTGAACGTGTCTGACCGCTCCTGAGAACTTCCACTGGACACTGAATGTCTGAGAGACACTGCAGCTCTGTGGGAAAACAATCCTCTAACCTGGGAATTAAATTACACCCAGTAGCTGAGAGGAAAGATCAGAGCTCTCCAGCTGCGAGTCTGCCAGCGCTGAGAGACAGAGAGTTCTTCAACTCATTCAACATAACTTCTAACTATATTTATTAACAATCTTCTAGTTTAAATCCTTGTTCTATTATTCTATTTTCTATGTGGTTTTCATTCAAAATGTATTATGTAATGCCAGCTGTGCGGTCAGAGCATCTCTGAGACGTTCACAATCCACCGATTCAGCTAATGAGCCGTCGTTTGGACTCCAGGCTCGCTCTGCATCTCACAAACATTTCCTGAAGCGCCCAATTCTTCGCCTCTTAAACGTCAGATCTGACGCTGTGTTTTTTCCAAAAGTCTTCGCTAATAGATGAGCAAATTTCACACACATGCTGGAACGCTGAGAGCAAGAATCCCTGCCACTTGCTTCATCTGTGCATCCAAAAACCAAACGATGCAATGGCTCTTTGGTTTTTACGAGAGTTGTGCAACGATCTGCTGAAGAAAGAAATGCCACACAAAGGCAGCAGCGCAGGTCCGAGCGTGACGCGTGTCTGCAGACCGGAGGTGAGACGTCAAGCAGCATTACTTCTGCCTCAGTGAATGAAGAATGCAAAAACACAAGAGCAAAAAAGAAGACGCTCAGAGTGAGGAGAGAAAAGACGACTGGAAGTCACTGCATACTTCAGTCTCAAGCCACCTAATTCAGTGTGTTTCATGTGATCCTACTCTTATTTACTCTTCTGTGAGGAGAGCAGGATTGGAGCGGAGGCTGCGGAGCTGTTAATAGAGATCAGAGCTAACGCAGCCGGAGATCCGGTTTCAGGCCGATCCACCTGCCGTCATTATTCTAACGCCTCGAACGCGGCCCGGCTGCAGCTGACGCAGAAACACACCGCTCAGTGCTTTCACAATCACACTCCATCCGCTCCGATCAACATTAAAGGCGTCTTTGTTCTGCCGTTCCCGCGACTCCAAACACAGCTCTCCGAACATCTTCTGCGCTTGCTGCACTCGACCCCTGCGTTTGATTAAATGTAGCATTTTGAAATCCCAGAGTTCTGAGAAAGACATAAATCAAACTCTCACAGCTGCGCGAGAGCCTGAGGAGAACACATGCGCCCGCTCCGTCTTGAGCTCTTTTTCTATCATCATAAAGCTGGACTCGGCTGGCAGTTCCCTGGGGACGGAAAGAGAGAGTCGGAGACAGAAAGAGACACCTGCAGCCCTCAGCTCGCACTGCACACCCATAAAATACCCAGCATTCCCCACTGCACTAATCCACAGCCACCAGACGTGTAACGAGAGCGCAGTATGCATCCTCAGTGTGCATGGCATCACGGAATACTCTCAGAGCTCCCAGAATGCAAAGCATTAGCCCTGTGACAGAAGCTAGAGGCTCCAGAGAGTTAGACCTCAGAAAGCCAGTGACAGAAGCGGAGTGTTTCTGATGCTCGGTCTGCTTCTAGAGTCACAGATAGCCATGTGACTTCTCACCTAATAACAACAAACCGCACACATTATCAAGACGATAACCGGAGGGTATAAACACGATCATGTGACACGAGCAGCATTATAGCACTAATTAAAAAGGCTCGTTCACCGCTCATAACGTCAGAACAGACGAGCGAGAGCAGCCCGCCGTACACCGAAGGGTTAACGCTCAGCGTAAAATCACTGTATGTCCATAAAAGAGGCATTTCAAAGCCGTGCAGCCGGGATCCTTTTGTGATAAATCCAACGCCTTTAATTGCCTTTAATTTATTAGTGTGTTCCAACCTCAGGCTCATTAAACAGAAACATATTGGTCTGCGTCTACGGGAGTTTAACAAGTACAGAACTCCCATTTTCTAAGTAAATTGGAATTTCTTTTTAATTCGCTGGTAAACAATCGAATGGAAAGCAGATGTAGCGCAGCGAAGCCGAGGCCCATCCTAAAGAGCCAGAGATGCAGATGGGCCTGGGAATTATTTAAATGTCATTTCAAGGTAATTAAACGTTACAGTTTGAAGAACGCTTTGAGGTTGGAGCGCTCAGGAAAGGAGTAAAGGCAGATAAAGACGCAAGAAAAGAGCGAGAGCGGGAACGCTTCCAAGCACATCTGGGCCTCCGGGGCCGCGGTTCTCCAGTTCAGCACAAGATCGTGAAAAAGATTATTATGGAATTCATAAAATACATGTCGAAGCTTTAGAAATATTACTGGGCAGATTAAAGGCGAGCGTTATAAAGCATCTCTTGAAGGACTGGAGCGAAACACACAGAAATGTGAATCCTCCGAATGTGACCGAGTCAGGGTTTGTTCTCAGGAACACGTCCAGCATTCAGCTGACCACAACACACTCCTGAGACATCACGGGACAGACACGAACACACGTCAGCAGCTGAGACACCGACAGACCATGAGTCACCTCTAAATATCTTCGCTCTGCTGAAGAAAGAGAGAGAGAGAGAGGTGCAGGTCTGATGTCATGTGAACGATGACCGAACGATCCTGCCTGAGAGACTCTGGATTGTGTTGTAAATGAGAGAGCAGATGAAAGCTTCGCTGCGTTTGACGAGTTTCACATTAACCCACTCAAACACTGTGCTGTGAGCGATCAGAGGGATTCTGGGAAGAATCTCTTCCACCTCTCTAATGATTCTTCTGTTTTCTGTTCAAATCAGACGTTTAATATCTCAAATATGTTTCAATATCATGAGTGTCTGCTATCGATAAATCCCAGGAGCTGAGCGCAGGTAGTCATATTGAACACACACAAACACTGATGCATTCTGGGATTATCTGTGGAGGACACCATCTCACCTAAGTTCTCTCTCAAACTAGTCTGTGAGGATCTGAGGAAAGAATTTAGTGATGAAACTGGCTTTGTTTGTTTCACAGCACCTCACCTGGAAACAGCGATCGGAGTGTTTATGAATACCTGCACAGATCGGTACAGTCTCTGAACGGATATGAATGGCTGTCTTCATTAAGCCTCGGAGCACAGCACTCTGGATCCTATCAAGGGCTCTGTCTCCCCTAGCTAAACATCCTCCAGCTGCTCACTGACACAGGGTCTGATCAGGGGAAGAGAGGCGTCTCACCGGGGTTAGGAGCGAGCTCCTGCTGCGGGAGCTGAAGAGAGATCTGGAGGAGATCCGGAGACAGCAGAGACGCAGGCTTACGGCTTCCGCTCAACCAGCGGCTCGTGTGAAGATCTGTGGTGTCAGACGGGCCCTGGACCAGCGGAACCAGCTGCTCCTTCTGGCCCTCACACACACCTGCACACACACATTAACGACCTGCATTATCTCTCAGCTGAAGAACAACAAGTGTACAACGAACATTCAGCTCTGTTTCACACATTACAGGGTTAAAGGTCACAGGATTTTACAGACTCAGTAACAGTGCATGTAGTGAGCGTGTGTGTGTGTGTGTGCGTGTGAGTGCGTTAGTGAGTGTGAGTATGAGCGTGAATGTGTGTGTCTACATGAGTATATGTGTGTGTGTGTGTGTGTGGTTTATGAGGACACTAATGTGTGTAATGACATGGGTATGACAGGTATTACAATATGA
>JAUYWG010000195.1:31762-44595 GCA_034779775.1 Enteromius afrohamiltoni | reverse complement strand
ACTGACTGCGTCTGTGAGCGTCTGTGACTGACTGTCTGTGAGTGTCTGTGACTGACTGCGTCTGTGAGCGTCTGTGAGTGTCTGTGACTGACTGTCTGTGACTGACTGCGTCTGTGAGCGTCTGTGAGTGTCTGTTAGCGTCTGTGAGTGTCTGTGACTGACTGCGTCTGTGAGCATCTGTGACTGACTGTCTGTGAGTGTCTGTGACTGACTGCGTCTGTGAGCGTCTGTGAGTGTCTGTGACTGACTGTCTGTGAGTGTCTGTGACTGACTGCGTCTGTGAGCGTCTGTTAGCGTCTGTGAGCGTCTGTTAGTGTCTGTGAGCGTCTGTGAGCGTCTGTGAGTGTCTGTGAGCGTCTGTGACTGACTGTGTCAGTGAGTGTCTGTGAGCGTCTGTGAGCATCTGTGAGTGTCTCATTGTGTCTGTGAGCATCTGTGGCTGACTATATCTGTGAGCATCTGTGGGTGTCTGTGACTGACTGTCTGTGAGTGTCTGTGAGCGTTTGTAAATGTCTGTGAAGATCAAATGTTGAAGATCTGGAGTAACATTCAGCAGTGCAGTGCTAAACTGGTGCAAACCAGAGCAAATCAACACAGTTTTCACAAACAAAAACATAAAGTATTTGATGTGTGCTTCTTATTAGCAAATCTAAGATACATTTTAAAAAAAAACAATGTTATTTTCAATCGCAAGTTCGATTTAAGGCATGCATGATTTGAATGAATGTATGAATGTCAGATAAGCAGAATGACAGGAGCATCACTAAAGTGAAACGTCTTGTCGTTCATTCCTCCTCCAGTGCTGAATGAGTGTCTGTGAGTGTCTGCGAGTGTCTGTGAGTGTCTGTGACTGACTGTGTCTGTGAGCATTTGTGACTGACTGTGTCTATGAGTGTCTGTGACTGACTGTGAGCGTCTGTGACTGTGTCTGTGAGCATCAGTGAGTGTTTGTGACTGACTGTGAGTGTGACTGTGACCATCTATAAATTTGAGCTTGACTTTCAGCACATCAGATCATAACTTCTTTAACATAACTTCCCACTCATAACAGCACACTGACTGTGAAATTAAATGTAAAAAAATAAAAATAAAAATCTGAACAGTCACAATCAGCGTTCTGCATACATTCCCACATCTATAAAGACCAGCAGCAGCTGTTTGCTCTTTAATTCAATAACATTTGCATTTGATTTTTAACAAGCTGCTTATAAAAGTGTGTGAACATAGACACAAACACACACAGCCATAAACACACCTTGCTTTATGACAGTAAAACAGTAGTTTATGACACAGCGCTTGCGTAACAGCTTCAGTGCAGCACATTTACTCCCCAATACACAAAACATACTCAACCAGCTAACCTTAACCCAACATCACACACACTCATTATTCAGAAACCTCTCAGTATAATCACTTCTGAACTAAACAAGATCTCGCAACATTTTCAGCATAATAAACTGAACTGAGTCATCATGTTTTTATCAGACATTCAAGATAAATCATATCAGTTTAGTGTATCTCTCCTTCCACTGTGAGAGACCGATATCAACCAGGTCAATAACCAGATTTAAATTCGGTCATTCGTACTGTATATTTATATATTCCTGCACAGTGAGTTCTGACCCTTTAACCCGCGCCATTCCGGTCTGGACCTTCACATGAGGAGAAACACGGCCATCTCACACTCACTGACTAAAAGGCCCCTCATTCTCCTGACCAACCCGCATGAGAGATTTACAGCCGCCCTTCACCCCGCGGCTCGACCAGCACAATCTCCCTCACAGCTTTTTTCTCTCACTATATGGTTTTATCACCTTTTGTCGCTAACTGCTGATCTGTGATAGCGTTCAAAGGTGTGTCTTTCCCAAAGATAACAGTTTACAGTAGTTAATTGGTGATTAAATGGAAAGATGGCCCGTAAAATCCTGCTACCAGTGAATAGTATTAAACTTTTCAAATGTTGAAGATCTGGAGTAACATTCAGCAGTGCAGTGCTAAACTGGTGCAAACCAGAGCAAATCAACACAGTTTTCACAAACAAAAACAAAGTATTTGATATGTGCTTCTTTTTAGCAAATCTAAGATACAGTACATATTAAAAAACAATGTTATTTTCAATCGCAAGTTCCCTTTGAGGCATGCATGATTTGAATGAATGTCAGATAAGCAGAATGACAGGAGCATCACTAAAGTGAAGCGTCCTCTCGTTCATTCCTCCTCCAGCACTGAATGATTCTATTGAGTCTCAGAATGTGTGAACATCAGAAAAGAAGATGGTCTCACTCTGCTCCTCTCAGTTGAATATTTATGGCTGATGGGAGATAAGATAGAGTGGGCCGGGACCTCGATGTGCCAGCTGCTGCAGACCTTTGCTCGTAATAAAGCTGGCAATAGATTCTCAGCAGGGAGGGGTTGAGGTTTATTTCCAGCTCATCCTGGGACGGAGGGCCATGCAGCGCTGTTCCACGCCAGCAGAGGAACGAGAGCAGAAGTCAGCTACTGTACACGCCTGACGAACACTTATAAACAAGCAGAAATAACCCATGGATCAGTGCTGGCGGTCATACTCATGCTGTCTGTTATCAATAAAGTGGAGGAAACTTTCACTACTTGGTTACAAAATACTTTTGAGAAAAAAAAATACTTTTGTTTTGAAAAATGTGTCTTTGTTTCGAGAACTGTATGAATGGTTTGAAAAACTGGGCCAAATGAATCAGTTATAGTGTGTTAGCAATCAAGAAAAACCCTAATTCCAGTCCTTATAGGAGTAATAAAAGTCATTGCATTGAGTAAGAAGCTATAAAAGCATGTGCCTTCAGCAAAAGTCTCCATTTGATGTCACTGTTGTCTAGGAGATGGAAGTGAGACTGTGAAGAGATGTCATGTGATCATTCTCTGTCGCTGCAGGAGGACCTCTGTGTGCTGCAAACACATCACGACAGCTCCAGGCATGATCACTGCGTTATCCTGGAGAATAAAACACGTCTTATCGTTAGCGTGTCGATCTTCCCGCTGCACTGATGACACTGATAAGATAACGGCCCATCACGTATCAGCGGCTCCATCGGCGCTGGGACCCGGGCCTCTGGCGTCACAATGGCTAACCGAAGACACAAATAAGCAAAATGGTCCCTCGTGCTCAGCCTCTCTGCTGCTCGGGATGCTCCGCCTGTCTGTCTGTCTCTGCTGGTCATAAAGACGCTGCTGTGACAGAAGGTGTGTGTGATTAGCGCAGACAGATTCATGTTGCTATAGGAGTTTGGAGAATGAGCTCAGAGCGTGTGTGTGTGTTAGGAAAGCATTATGAGCACTAATGTCTCTGTAGATGTCTAATGAGGATCACTATCGTGTCACCTTGACTGTGTGTGTGTATGTTTAGGACAAAGGCTGCTTTGGTAAAAGGTTGCGTTATAAAGACATTAGGTGTGTGTTCTCAGGGTCAGCGAGACGGCCGCCTCTTCACAAGCGCTCGATTATCTGAGCTGATAGCAGACGGACGCAGCTCAAAGGTTTGAGCAGCATAACGCACAAAGCTTCTGTCTTTCACGCTCGCACATTCCCACAATGCAGCAAACACATCCTCTCTCAGATCAAACGGGACATAATTCAGCAGTTATGATTTTACGATTGTTCTTAGTAACGTGTGAAATGAAAGCCTGTTGTCTGAAATTGGAAACACAGACTGGAATTTTGCCAACAGACGGTTAGGCTCCACTAATGTAACGCATCACGAAACCAAGATGAGTCCTTGTTTAACATGCACCATTCGTTTCAAAGCACATAATATTCCAGTGTCAAATTAAACAGCTCTATTCCCACCAGGACAGACACACGGGCGAGAGAGTTAGTATTTGGGTGAGACGGTTAATGAGCTAAACCCAGCTCGTGTCTGGAGTGCTATTTCAGGCCCACAGAGAGAATGTTCTAGATTGCAGCCAGGATTCAGACGTCTGAGAGTCACAGACACACACAACTAACACCAACTAAGCCTGGTTCTCCCAAGGTTTTTTCATGGATGGGGTTTGGTTCCTTGCCGCTGTCGCCTCTGGCTTGCTTAGTTGGGGACACCTGATTTCTAGTGATTATCGTGGTCTTGACTACAGAGACCGTCTCTGCATTTGAAGTTTAATCTGGTCATTATACATTACTATTACTCTGTTCTTCTGCTTGATAATGTTCAGTGCTTTGCTACAATCTGTATTGTTAAAAGCACTATATAAATAAAAGTGACTTGACTTGACACAACACCTGTCTGACAGCGTGCTCTCATCATCATCATCATCATCATCTATAGCTCAATGAATGACACACTGAAAACAACCTCCTGTTTGCTACCAAATATGAGCATGCACACACACACACACACACGCATCATTTCCTGCACTGATGGTGTTTGTGTAGCTGCTGCATTCATTCCACTCATCCTCTGTGATTAACTAGTCTGATCCCTAAATCAAAGCCCAACACACACACACAGACTCACTCTGTCTCTCTCTCACACACACACACACACACACACCTCTGAGTATAAATACTTCTGTATTGGTGTATATATTAAAGTAATTAAAAGTATCAACACAAGTCTGTGTGAGAAATATCTGTGTGATTGTTTTACTGCAGCTGTACCAATCACCACAATGGGCTCCTTTGATTTGAGCCGGTTTAAAAACACACAAACAAACACACTAGAAACACAGCAGTAATGCACTTTAAAGCAACTTCTTCACCCCAGTGGAGCACACCATCTGAAAGCAGCACACTGATCAAGGATCCGGACAACACCATTCAAGAAGAACGCCAGCATCTTCAAGGATGCTTTAAACCAGCCAGCATCCACCACAGCATTCGTTCCCAGCCTCCCGAACCCTGTCTCGTGAGCTTTGAGATGATCACAGCAGCAACAGGTAGCAGACCTGGACGAGATCTCACCTGAACTACTCAAATCTGGCGACTAGCGCCTTGTTGTGATGCCCTGACAGATTAGCTCAATGCTTGCTGTGCAACTCCAGCAGTTCCTGAGCGATGAAATATAATCATCAAGTTCCCAGTACTGGTAGGGTTCCTCTAACCTGGGACAGTTGGTGATCTTTTTTTGACTTTGCTGATGATATTGTCATTGTCAGCCTAACCTAGTTGTTCACATCAGTGATGTAAACTCACAAACAAACGTGGAGGAAGCTGCAAACTTCACTTATTCTGGCAGCAGAGTAAAGTACACAAGATGTGCAGGGCCCCCAGGGGCCCCCTTGCTCTCAAATATGATTTCATTTCAGTTTATTTTTAATTTGGCCAGTTGTTATGAAAACATGAATGTTCATCATTAATGCGGTAACTTTGTCAAATCTGGAACAAGTCTTCCCTCTCTCTGTCATGTAGACGGTGACTCCTGGCTATAATCGTTGTGCGATAATGAATTATGTCTTTAACATGTCTTTAGATTGCTTACCAAGACCATGTTACGTCTTCATGACCATCAGGAAAATCAAGATGACAATATCCTGACGGCCCGCACAAGGTAAAACAAAAAACAAGGACACCCAAAAATCACCTGGTGAACTTGACCTGCGATCGACATCCCATGCGACGAAGCTGAGGTCACAACGGATTCAAGAGCTCGGTTTTCACATTATTTTTTCAATTTTGACATTTTTGCCAGCAGAAATCATGAAAACATGCTCTGGAGATGGATGTGGATTGTGGAATTGTGTGTGATTAACATGTTGGTGTTAAGACAGCTGAAGTGTCATTCACACACACACACACACACCACTGTCACCTCCAGTTAGTCAAAACCCTACTTGTGGAGAAGGAGAAGTTCAGATGAGTGCCTGATGTGGTCATCTATTTTTCAGCAGTAATTGAGTTTGCGGGTCTTTTTCACACACACACACACACACACACACACACACACACACACACACACGCACACCTGCTTTCCATTGACCAGCTGTAGCTGTTCTCCCAGCAGGGCCTCCAGGCGGAGCTGCATCAGGGGACCCATCAGCTCCTGCAGCACTGTGTGTGTGTGTGTGTGTGTGTGTGTGTGTGTCTCGTCTTCTAGAAGCAAAACACATGAGTGTGTTGAGGGTCAGAGTTCGTGGCAGTATGATGTCATGTTTTTGGCTGGTGTAGGGACGCTGTTTATTAATGATCACATTCCTCCTAAACCTAATTTCTGATTCACATTATAAATTTTGTATTATCGTTCTGCACTTTTGACTCATTTGCACTCAATCTGCACAACTTTGTATTATTTTATTAATTTCTATGACCTTCTCAGGTGCAGATATCACACCTTTAATGTTACCTCATATATCCAGGTTCTCCAATACCATGTAAGTCCTAGTTCTGCAATAAAAATTCATTACATAATGAAAAATGAATTAAAATAAGAAATATGTAACTGTATGAAATATCAATACAGAACAGAAATCAATGTTCATTTATGTTCTTTAACAGAAAAGTTTCATTTTGGCATTCAAGAAAAACCATCACTGCTAGTTAATGCTAGTGATTAGGGCTGATGTGGCTCCTTCCACTGGTTTATATAGTTCAGCTACAGTTAACTCACAGCTGACCTCCATTCCACGCTAGTCACAGCTTAGCTGAACGGTGATGGACTCCAGCTGGAGTTGAAATGCTTGAACTCTGACTTTATTTCGCTGAAGGTTTTATCCGTTTTCATCTGCGCTGCATCTCCTCGCCAACAGAGGGAGACACAGTCCGGCTCTCTGTTAGTGAAGCTATTCTTACTCTGAGGAGAGAGAATGACATGAGATGAGAGACTGAAGTGTTCACATGTACAGCCTCATCAGAGTGATGTGGAAATACCCATCATGCACTGCACTGACAACAAAGACTATAGAATACCCAAGACATGTCACTCGTATAGTTTTGAATGGGGAAAAATGCAACGCTTAATATGTCCGATCAATCACAGGAAACCCCGCCACAGGAAAAGTTCCGGTTGCTATAGAAACAGTCAGCGTTCTGAGACGTGCGCCTAGGACTGCGCATGCGCATTGGCAGACCTCACCTGAGAAATAAGCTTTTTAGAACACTATTTGAGCAAACAACATTTATTACACAGTTGTTGTCATCAGATTTCATTTGTGATTACAAATATGAAATTTAATCGTAAGCTTAGTGAACAGTTTCGGAGAATTGAACGCTTCCCCATTCAAAGAGATAAGAGTTGGATGCTGGAGAGGTGTTTCAAAGATGGCCGCCAAGAGTTACATGCCTTGTCTTAAAGAGACCTTGACTGACGACAATAAGAAGTCAGTTCATGGAGATTTCTGTTGACAGCTGGGTTTCCAAGAGGGTGGAAAGAGAATGTTAGAAAGATCCATGCAGGTGTGTTGAGGCAAGTTAGAACTAAACTCTGCAGGACACCGGCCCTCCAGGACAGAGTTAGGACAGTCCTGGGATAGAACATAAAAGAATATAATAAGATATGATAGAATAGAACAGAACAGAACACAAAACGCTCTCTGCAGTGACCAAACCTCTCACCAGCAAAGAGAGTATTTTTAATACAAATAAAACTACTACAACACAGTATGTTTGAAATTATTTGTTATAGAAATTTAGGGAAGTACATCTAACATTGACGTTTACTTTATTCTGCATTACAGTTATAAGAGTTTGAGGGATAAACATTTCACAAAAATAGTGGCACAATCCTAAAAATATATGTGTGCACCCATTTGTGCTCATTATTAGCTGAATCAGAAATATTAACATTCTGTAACCAGTCTGACTCTGTCCTCACATGCACATGAAAACACTTTATAATGACACACACACATATATGATATTTACATGTGAGCCATATACTGTTTGAATGTATATAGCACAATGTACAACCCTCTGGCTGAGGTTCCTGGGGCAACATCCCAATCAACCAATCAGATTTGAGGGATCATTTTTCTGGAAATAACTGTTTTAAGCTTATGATCAGGGGTGGGTGCTTCTACACTCTTGTTAATCAGCTGTCATTTCCCACTGATTTTAGGAATACATTTTGGGTAGGGGTAGGTTTAGGGATAGAGATTGGGATAAGTTTTTATTTTTGGACAGTAATGTTGATCCAGGATCATGTCTTTCTTGGCAAAACCATGATGACCACAATCATTAGCCTTTAATCCTGATTAAGGGTAGGTTTGGGTATAGATATATGGTCAAGAGACTACATTTTTGGATTAAATTGTTGTACCAGGGTCAACAAAATATGTTAGGAACACACTGAATTCAGCAAAATCATCCGCCAAGATCACATTCTGCATCTTAAATGAAACAACAGCAATATTAACAAAAGGAGAATGATAACTTGACTGATGACCTCTGATGGCTGTACAATAGATGTAAATTCAAACAAAACTTCACTGAAAATCATTTGTTTCAAAGTTTATTTCAGACGGTCGGCTGTCACGTGATTTACCTGGATGACATTAACCCTTCAAAGACCTTGCTTCTCAAAAAAGTATAAGCACATTCAAATCACTACAATTGATTTTCCTTAATGAATAACAAATACAGAAAACTCTCTGCACAGGAGGCAACAGCTTCCATTAGTATAGACGCGTGTTCCATGGAACTAAACGAAGCTGCTGGGCAGTTGGAGAAAAAGCTGAGAGAAAACATTTGTGGAGAAAATGGATCATTGTGGCTCCCATTCTTGCCTGAATAAACACAAATCATTACTTATCAGATGCGCTGAATCAAGTGTGAGATCCATGATGCAAACACACCGTTCCTGTCTAATGCAGAGACATGTTCAGACTGTGATCGCTGGGTGAACTGCGGCTCATGTTGGACAGACTGGCCATCAGTGTTTTGACTTTATGAGCATAATAATTCCTCAGATTCACAGACGGAGCCTCCTTCATTCCCCCGTCAAAGTCGCAGCGCCGCATGACGATCTCCAGCTGTTTCTGTCTCTTATAAAACAGAGAGAATTTGTTAAATATCAAAGTGATCGGAAGCACCACGACTAGTATTCCCGCCAGGATGCAGGCCGAGGCGGTCAGTTTACCCACGACAGAGACAGGAACCACGTCGCCGTATCCCACCGTGGTCATGCTGACCGTGGCCCACCACCAGCCGGCCGGGATGGTGTTCAAACCCTCGTTGTCCTCTTTCTCCACGGTGTAGGCCATGACGGAGAAGAAGGACACTCCAACGGCCAGATAGAGCAGCAGCAGGCCGATCTCCTTGTAGCTGTTCTTGAGCGTGGCTCCGAGCGAGCGCAGGCCCGTGGAGTGACGCGCTAGCTTCAGGATACGGAACACCCTCATCAGCCTCAGCACCTGAGCTACTCGGCCCAGATTGGCAAGCGCCGGGCCGCTGTCTGCCACCAGATGCATCAGCAGGGTCAGGTAAAAGGGCAGGATGGACACCAGGTCAATCAGGTTCAGTGGGTGCTCGAAGAAACGCAAGAGGTCCGGAGCCACGGTGAACCTGGCCAGCAGCTCGAGCGTGAACCAGCCGATGCCGAAGTGCTCCACGGCCTCAAAGCGAGGGTCCTCGCTGGGCTTTCCATCAGCGTCCAGCAATGTGAACTCGCTCATGCTGTTCATGCACATGGAGGCGATGGAGCCCAGCACCACCAGAATTGAGAAGATGCTGATGAGACGGCTGGGGATGGAGTAGCCAGGATTGTCCAGCATCAGCCAGATCCTCCGCCGGACGCTACCCAGCAGCTGCTTGTCAAATTTGCCAGCGTCGCTGTAGAACTCCAGGATCTCGTGGAAGGAGGAGGTGGTGCTGGCCTCCTCACTCCTGTCCTCCGAGACGCTCTCCTCGGGCTCCGTCCGCCTGCAGTGATAGGAGCCGCTGCAGCACGAGTCCAGGAACAGCTCGTCGATGCCCCAGTACTCGATCTCCTGACTGAAGGAGAAGATGCAGAGCTCATCCATGACGTGAAGCCTCCCCGTGTTGTAGAAGTGTAAGACGTACGGGAAGAGCGCCGGGTTGCGGTCGAAATAGAACTCATTCTCGGAGTCGTCGTAGTCGTCGCAGAGCTCCAGGATGGACTCTTTGGATTGGCACCGGAGCAGCCGGGCGAGCCTGGTCTCAGGGAACCGAGAGAGCCGCTGGGACAGCAGCCTCCGCCGGAAGCCTCCCACATTGATACGAATAGCACCATCCTCCGGAGCCCAGGTCATGACCGATCGATCGGTGAAAGAACACAATCACTGTGAGCTCTGTCTGTCTGTGAAGAGCTGAGGTCTGGGGACAAACACACACATGAGAAAGCGCTCTCCCTCATCGATATAAGCCCTCACCGAGCGGCGCTTCATCTCTCATTCCTCACAGAAACCTTTCACCCGTCGCAAGAATCACGAACTGAATCCTCCCGGCACGGCGATTCCGCTCCGAGCACGTTTCAAATTCACACGCCGTTTCTACAGACGTGATTTATACGTGAGGCGATTTATATCGTTACGAACTCACGGATATATTCCAGCGCTCTCAACACGCGCACAGCTGCAGGCGCGCGCACGACGGTGACGACACTAAATGATATCATCAGACAAAACACTCACAACAGCTGAAAATGATAAAACGCTAATGACTTCCGCGCAACTCTGAAAAACATCCTACAGGGTCTTGAAGAATCCACGAAGACGCGATGGGCGAGTTGTTGACGGACAACAAGTGCCGCGTCAGTCTCGATCAGAAGCGCGCTTCAGGAGCTTTTTTGGCCGTCATGGTTTTCGATAAAGAAAAAACAGAAGTATTTGATCAATTAATAAATGTAAATGTCTAGAACTGCAGTCGAGATTATCAGAACATTAGCATGTTGAGAGGAGCCCACTACCAGTCCTTCCTGAAAAAAATAACCACTAATAAAAATAATATAAATTAATATTATTTCTTTTCTGCATCTTTTACATGACAACAAGCCATTTTGATTGTAGCTATGCTGGCCATTTTATTTGTGTTACTGTAAACCTTACAAGCAAACATTTAAACACACATTCTCAGTGTTAGCATGCAAGAATGTGCTGTAATGTAAGATAATAGATCTACTGTCCATCCAGCACAGACTGACCCCGCCTGCAAGTCACACACACTCACAGAACACTATTGTCCTGCCCTGCACGAGTCCTGTAAGCACACACACACACACACACACACACACAGAAAGTCCCAGCACTGAGAGGTCGTTCCTGTACCGGAGACGCTGTATGTATTTCTACTCATAGTTCTTTTGTTAAAGATACTGCTGTTAATGTTCATAATAAGGGAGGACTGAGCCTTTTATTGATTATTTGTCTTGTTCTTTGACGGCCTGTCGAGTGTTATTACTTGATATCAGCTGGGGTCCTAAGCCTTTTGAAAAATGAAGATTTATGAAACTGACATGAAGAAGGTCAATGCTGACCAATATAATTTAGAACATTTCCATGAATATGTATTATTTTCCTGTAGATCACCAAATGTGAGGAAAATAAAGTTCAGTTAGTAGAGTTTTCTTTCTGTCACACTGAAAGTCAGGTTTTTTTGTTTACATACTTTTTAAAAATGTAAAGGTTTTGATTTTCCTTTTCCTTTTTCTTTTCTTTTAAATCAGATGATGGACGCATGTCATGTTTGAGCTCAGTCTGATCTGTGTGAATGTACACAGATAGTAAAACAGCAGCTGAACGTCAGAGAGATTGTGCTGAATTAGTGTCTGTTGTTCTGTTCGATTGCCAGTGGTGCAGTGTGTTTGTGAATGTGGTTATCCACTCGCTTTACATGCCTTGTGGGAACAACAGGTGAAGATCCAGGATGGAGGTACAAAAATAACAATGCAGGAAACCTCTAAACTGAGACTAAACTCAATCTACAGCCACTATGACCTCTAATCTGAGACTAAACTTAAATTCTATCAACTACCGACCTCTAAACTAAGACTAAAAAAATCTTCAGCAACCCCAATCTCTAATCTAAAACTAAACTACAGCTACAGCCACTTCTCTGAACTGAGAATTCAGCTCTGAGTTGATTTTAGTTTTACTTCAGCTGATTTTGCACAAGTAGCTCATGCTCTTAAATTCTCCTTGGTTCTAGAGAAATAATTGAGCCACTGGTGTTTTAGGAGTAAAGAAAGCTGGATTGGGCCCTGTGTACAGGTTGGGCTCCTCACGGCTCCGGGCCCCTGTAGTCCCTCACATGTTTTGTCCGTGAGTTTATGTTTTTTGTTTGTAGGTCTATATCGTGGGGATCTGCATCGCAGTATGTGGAAACTTTCTCATCAGCATCTCCTTAAATATCCAGGTGAAGCTGGTCTCCTGCACACGATCGTCACACATCGCTCTGTTTCAGTGTGTTTGATGTTTCGAGGTCATCTCTTCTAAACTGTGGGAGTGTCACTGGGGTTTGTGCAGAAATACACACATGTGCGGCAGTCTCAGCGAGGGACGAAGCCATACTACACCAGCCGTCTGTGGTGGTGCGGGATCCTGCTCATGGGTTTAGGGGAGCTGGGGAACTTTGCTGCGTATGGATTCGCTCCGGCGTCGCTCATCGCTCCGCTCGGCTGTGTGTCTGTCATTGGTAAGACCTTTCACCTGGACCATCACAGGTCTGCTGCTCTGTTCAAGAGTCCGTGTTTTATGATTTGATGTTCAGAAGCATGTAAAGCTGCCTCTGTTTGTCTCTCTTTCAGCGAGTGCTGTGATTTCTGTGGTGTTTCTGAAGGAAACGTTACGTGCTTCAGACATCCTTGGTGAGTCCTTCTTACTTCTCATAAAGTTCTTGTAAACTTTTTCCTAATCTTCTCTTGTTGTGTAGAAAATAAGTGAACTCAAAATCATATATATATATATATATATATATAT
>JAUYWG010000195.1:9749-23791 GCA_034779775.1 Enteromius afrohamiltoni | reverse complement strand
TGTGTGTGTGTGAGAGAGAGAGAGAGAGAGAGAGAGAGAGAGAGAGAGAGAGAGAGAGAGAGAGAGAGAGAGAGAGACTCAGGCCCTGCCAGGATTCAAACCTGGTTCATCTGCATGGAGACGCAGCGGCTCCCTGAGCTCAGGGTCAAACACATGCACACACACACACACACACACTCCTGCTCCCGTCTCACTGCGTGATTCCTGTGTACCTGCGCTCTGCTGGAGGTCAGGTGCAGATTTACCACGTTTCTGAGGTAAAGTAAGCCTGGGATCGTCTACAGTCAGTCCCAACACACAGCCTGCTGGGAGCTCTGCAGTCGAACACACTCCTGTAATACACACACAGGGGTACTCAAAGAGAGTCTCCTGCTTTGATTTAAAGCAGTACTGGTGTCATAGGTCAGTCTCGGTCACCTCGGAGCAGGTGGAATATATCTGCCTGCTGCTGATGGACTCTCACATGGGCCTGATCTGCGCTTTGATTGGACATTTCCTACAGACATGAGAGCAAATCATCAGTGCACCAATGACGGACGGACACATCAGCTCAAGCGTGATGTCATCAGCAATCTCTAACCTCACTGGCTGGCTGGAGTGTGTCTGTGAGCACCGTGTGGGCGAGCGGACCAATCAGACGATAGCGCACAATCTCCATGGTCAGGTCACTACACAGGACATCAGGAAAGATAGCATTTAACAGCTAACCCTAACCCAACACGAGCTTTGCAGGAACATCAGATCACTAGAGCCAATTCAGAACTCAAAACACCACAGACATCGGTACAGGACTGTGAGAAACTCCTTCGATGACAGAGGATGAGGACGTTTCTGATCATCATAGAGCAGTCAGAGGTCAGTGTGTTTATGGCACCTGATGGTGATGGCCGTGTCAGGGGACTGCCAGCGCACAGGGACCCCGGTGGGCCTCGTCCCATCCCCCAAGAGCCTTTTAGAGGGTTGGTCATCGTCTTCATCTCTCTTCCTCTTCCTCTCAGCAGACGGCTCTGAGACGGGACAAGACTCCTCCGAGACGGACACGGCCTCAACACAACGACACACCAGCTGCAGCTCCGCCAGCACCTCCTGCCACACACACACACACACACACACACACTCCTTACACATATGACAGAAAACAAGCTATAAACAACATTATGCTTGAATATGTTGGTCAAGCATCTAATCCTGAGTCTGCTCCTGGCCTAAGTGTTTGACCTGTTTAAGGGCCGGATGAATCCAAATCCAAAGCTGTCTGTCCAAGGCACCAGGGGCCAGGGGCCTCCACAGGAAGTCAGCAGGGCCCAAAGGGCCGAGAGGAAACTGATCCGCTTTGTACAGATGGACACTGCCTTGACGAGCACCTGAGAGACATGACGCTGCTGCAAACGTGGGACCTCCACACACACACACACACACACACACACACGATTAGAGACCATATCAACACTCTCTGATCAACCACACACACTCTTGCCGTCTCACTCACACACACCTGTCTGTTTGCTGGTGAGACGCGCGAGGGCTTGCAGCATCTGTTCTTCAGATCCCTGAAGCTCCAAACAGCAGTAATATGACAAATCCTGAGAGAAAGAGAGAGAGAGATTCACCTTTGTTTACAACAATAAAAATAAAACCATACTATATCACTACTACATCTGCATTTCACAATCTCACAAGAAATACCAACAACACCATTTACAGCACCCCAGTTATGGCCCAAGTATTCACAAACATCAGCAAACACCCTACAAGTTTATAATATCCTTAGAGAGAGAGATGCTGATATCATTCTGAGCTTGCTTTTTAGTTGCATTTAGTTTTAAATTAATTTAATAACAAATGAGGAACATAGCATCACTAAGCCAAGCCGATAAGAAGATCTCACCTGCAGCAGGGTGTGTGTGTGTGTTCAAGCATTAGTGGTTTATGAGGACACAAATGTGTATAATGACATGGGTACTACAACGTAAACATGGTTTATGAGAACACTTCCTGTGTCTCTTTAAAACCAGTGGCCAAGAGAGCTTAACGCACTGCAAACTTAAGAAAACGCATGCAAACAGAAAAAAAATTCAGAAAACATCTTCATGAGTTTGAACTCTGATGTAATGTCTTGGTACACGCAGTGTATAGCGCTCGTGTCCCAGCGTTACTGAAAAGCGCAGGAGTGATCGCGGGCGAGTGCTTGAATTGCACACAGATGACATATCGAGCGCGTGTGAGGGTTTGAAATGAGCTCGCAGACCCATTTCTTCACACGTACATCTGTTTTCCTGTCGCGGAAATGATTTACCACGCTCGCCAGCATCAGTGGTGCGCTCACTTATTAATGGCATAGATTTGCCGCCATAGATTAAGTGTATTTTTCGCGAGCTTGGTGCTGCTGCAGCGAGGCGGAGGATCGCGATGCCGGCTCAGCATCGTGATGTCTGTCGGCGGTGGACGATGGTATCGTCTATCGACCCAACCCTAAATTAACTCCCCTCTCGTTCTTGAAATTTGGTCAACAGCAATCGCAACTTCAAGCCTTGGAAAAGTTCCTTCTCATCCTCCATTCGATTCAGAAGGCATATATAGTCAGGTGGGTACGAATCAACAAGACTTTCAGTAACCTTTGTTCCAGTCAAATGGACCTGGCACCCATCTTAGTTGCCAGTCTCTCAGCTGACATCCATCCTTCTGCTGTGACCAGGTCTGCAATTCTGAGAATTCCTGCATTACTTACAGCAGCCTTCACCCATTGTGATTGTAACATGTCCATCACGGGGTTATACAACAACCCTTTCTTCTTTAGCCCAAAGTCTTTCAGCTCTCCTGAACTCCCTTGAGATATGAAAACTTCTCCAGGCTTTCATCAGGGAGTAATAAAAAGGTGTCAAACCAGACATATCAAGAATTAGGGTATCCATAAGAAAAAGATGTTAGTCTAGCCCCATCTTGCCTTCTTTTTGCAAAAGGACACCGGTTATTTCAGACCGGTTAAAAACAGTACTTGAGCTAAAGCCAGTGTTGGTCGGACCAGAAAAAATTAAGCGATTTTGAATATCTTTCACCAATTCTTCAGGAGGTTCTAAAATAGTCATTTTATGCCAGAAAGCAGAAGCAACAAGGTTTTTACAAACCAGTACCCTCCCCTGAAGGACAGCTGGGATAGCAGCCAGAGCCAGCCAGACAACAGAGCACACACTTTCTCCATAAGGTCTACTAGTTAACACTTCATTTCATCTTCTAGAAAGACATTTTAATAAACTGGTCTTCAATAATGTGAGATCTTTCTTTGGCAGCAAAGTAAAAATTGCTTGTTGACAACTCTTAGGTAGAAGACCGTCACTAAGACATTTTTGAAGTACCTCAAACAGATCAACCCCAATTATATTCCAAAAGGGTTTATAAAATTCACCAGGAGTCTGCCCTGAAGAAAGCCCCGTCACTGCAGCACTTCTTCTCAGCTCCACGGCTATCCTACACATCTCCACAGGATCAGTCGTAACTCCAACACACTTTTCAAACTTAACATGTGTTTGTCCTGTACTGGGTTACAATCGGACTTTAAAAAATAAAAAGGTTGGACGATCCATAACATCAAATCCAATTTGTTCTCCCACTACTACTGACTCTACCACGCTAACACCTGGTAAGTGTGCGTCACCTGCAGCAGGGTGTGTGTGTGTGTGTGTGTGTGCGTCACCTGCAGCAGGGTGTGTGTGTGTGTTTGAGAGAGCGTGAAAGAGAGAGAGTGTGTGAGAGAGTCCTGCAGTAGGGTGTGTGTGTGTGTGTGTGTGTGTGTCACCTGCAGCAGGGCGTGGGAGCTCATGGCTCTGTAGCTGGCTCTGAAGCTCTTGGCTGTGGGTTTGAGCGGGAGGCAGTAGCTCCAGGTCTTCTTCATGTGGAAGCGCTTGGCGTGCCAGATGTGTGTCTCCAGCCATCGGTTCTTCCTCTGTCTGCGATTGAACTCCAGCAGCAGGTTCCCGTGTCTGCGACGCGCTCGACGGCTCCTGCTTCTGGGCAGCTGCTGCTTCTCTTTTTCTGGAGCGCGCTGACCTCTCTCGGCCTGGACACACAAACACACGGTGAGCGAGGATTCACCCGACACACACACAGACCTGTGTTAATGAGTGAGAGACGTGTGTTAAAGGATAGTTCACCCACAAACTACAATCCTATCATTAATTACTCACCTTAGTTCATCCTCCAAACACACACATATTTTGATGAGCCTAAATAGACCTCGGGGACACTACCAGTTGTTCAAAAGTGTTATCTGGACCAGCAAGATTTCCAAAACAAAGTTGGAAAGGGACATGCTGATGCTATTTCCACAGATAACTACTTCTGACTCCGCCTCTGATGCAAATGTACTTTACAATTAGTGATTCAATTTTGATTTTGTTTGATATTGGCAGCTGCTTGGGAATAACACGATGTTGTATTTTTTGGACCAGTTTTCAGGTTTTGTAAAATGTTTTTTTCCTGAAATCAGAATAATCCTGTTTTTATTTGTTTTTTTAAATCAATATCTTACTCAAGCTTTAGGATCACAAACTGAAGATTTAATCCAGATTTGATCAAACATCCCTCCACCGCAGGGTTGTGTACCCAGCACTTCCGTTGCGCCGCTGAGGAGGAGTAATTAATGAGTGATTGTGTGTGTCAGGTTCTGCTGGACTCAGTACCAGTCTCTGAGCTCCCTCTCGCAGACGGCTCGGCAGTCTCTTGGTGCTGTGGCTCATGGCTCGTCTGCGCATGTGTCTCGGCAGAGCGGTGAAGATGTGGCAGCTGGCTGCGGGTTTACTGATGGCCTTCAGCATAGCGTTCACTTCAGCGGCACGCGCGTTAGCGAAGGACGAGGCTGCAGGGAGAAGACAACTTCAAAAACTTTGCTTCATTAACGGTTGCTTCACAATAATCATGCACATAAATAAACATCATGCACCATGTTCATTCATGCTACACATTCCTCCAGCTCTGAGGTTAGCCGCTGGAAGCCTCGTTACAGAACAGAATCACACAGATCGTTCCCACACAGCCAAACCGGATCAGACCGCATTTCAGCTTTTCTGTTCTCAGATCACATCACCATCAGACTGCAGTCAAGCACTTGTGCTGATCAGCTTGACATCAATTATGCAAACAACATTCTGGTTCAGGCGTCTCTCTGAACTACACATCACACACTCACACACACGCTTTTGTTATTGTGTGCTGTTTGACCGCTAAACATCTCATCACAGCTTGAGACAGTTTTTTGTTTTTATATCAAACTACTTTTGTTCGTTATAAGCGTTACCAGTGATGAATTTGGGCAGATCTTGACTGTAACTGTGACCCCCAGGCTGATGACCTCTGACCCAGCCACACGCCTGTGACCCCTGACCTCTCCCGGCATCAGAACCTGTCGATGATGAGCTTTCGGTTAATAACAGAAATGAGAGAAATTCAGATACAATACTATCTGCTGAGTGAAGGCTTTATCAGCACTGGTCACCTGAGCTCGTGTAGATGACGTTCCTCGGCTGGTTCTTCATCTTTTTTTCTCTCATTCGGGCTTTTGCTCCAGTCATCTGAAACACAGATACACTGCAATCAACGGCACCGTATATACACTACATGCTATAGCATAGAGAGATGATTATACACACACACACACACACACACCACTCTCTCTCTCTCACACACACACACACACCACACTCTAAACTCTTCACATGAAGCTGTTCAAAGAGTGGAAACTATGGAGATTCTTTTATGACAAAACTATTAGAATGATGTAAAGTTCGATTATTGACAAGAGTTATTTAACAAAACTGAATATTATATGAGTTTCAAAACAGTTTCGAATTTTTTCAACTTGAACAGATTCATTTGTTCTGAATTTCGAGACTGCAAATATTCAGTTTTTAAAAACACAGCTTCAAGATTTCAAGATGTAATAAATATTTGCAGTTTCAGAATTCAGAACAAAACAAATCTGTTGTTTGAAAAATACATGTCTATAAACTCTGCCTAAAAATCATTTGTTAAATATTCAAGTTGAAAAAATTCCAATTCAAAACTATTTTGAAACCCATATAATATTCAGTTTTGTTAACCAACTCTTGTCAATAATCGACATGCACATCATTCAAACTCAGAGAGTTTATAAAGACCGTCTCAAAGCAGGCTCCAGAGAGCCGGAAGCTGCGCTGGGTGCTGGTTCTCGAGCGAGGGAGCTGTGCTCAGATTGTATTGTTCCTTATTTCACTTCGGACAAAGGTTTGATTTAATATCAGACTTCATTCAAAATGGTAAACTTGTCATTTAACACCCATTAACATGACAGACTGTAATAAATCAGGTTTACCTTTTATCGTGGATGTTTTCTGATAAGGACCCGTGATGTTTGTCGCTCGTGAGTGTCCGTGATCTCAGCGCAAATCTTTGCTTCTAGTTCATTCTGCTCCCTGATCGATTCCGCGAAATACCGCTCGCCTCGAAACCCAGACAAACGGTTAAACGAACCTGCTCGGTTTCATTTGCTCGCAACACTTCGTGCGGAAGTTTTTGCGGCTCACGCTCTCGCTGACAGCACACGTGCGCAACCTGCGCTGATTTCCGGTTTAAAGGATGATGGGAAATGTATTTCTTTAACGTAAAGACGAGCTAACCAATCACTAATCGGTTGTTGAAATCATATACGTTCTAATAAAATTATAAAATAAAATAAACACTTAATATAAGAGGCAAAGAAAGGTATTTTGCAGCGGTTTCTTTGAAAACTGTACTGAACGACGTCTTCCACTGTGTAAACCTCCTTAACAGCTCTTTTTTATTAAGCCATTCTTAATCATCAAGAGGCTATAGTAAATATATTATTAGTTTCATTCTTTTAAAATATGCAAGCATGTTGCACGATAGACAATATCTATATTGTTTCAGTTAAATGAGCAGAAATGTAGGCTAAATGTTTTGTTTCACTGAGAAACCAGGTACAAATAATAAAATATTTACCTGCTATCTTAATTCTTTAATATGCATTTATTTTAATGTATTTCAATTCCAAGCCTATTGGGATTTGTCAGTATTATGAGTGTGTGTGTGTGTGTGTGTGTGTGTGTGTCAGTAGCGGTATAGAGCAGACTAGGTTTTGAGATCAGCTCCAGTGTTTAAGACCCCAGACATCCACACAAAAACTCACTACAAAATAATTTTATTAGTAACTGTAAATACTTTTATTTTGTGCACATATAAATGTAAAAAAAGACATACAGGCGATGTCCAGAGATCATGTCAGTTAAAAGCTGGATTTATTTTTTACAAAGAGCTCAACTTTCATGTTTTCACACACTGATATGATTCGCTGAGGAACTGCTTTCCTTCAGGATACGACAGAAGCGTATTAGTGCTCTGGAATCACCACAAACTGTACTAAAATAACCCAACAACACTACTGATTAATTTGTTCTGTCATTGATTAATGCAAGTAAAGAGTCAAACTGGTTTGCATCTGCAGTTTGAGGCGTAAATGATACATAAATGAGACGAAGCCCTTCTGTCTCATTAAAAACACATTATTAAGCATCATTGGGTTGATTCACAGTTATTAAAGCCTTGGCTCATGTTTGTTCAGATGAGTTAATATTGCTGTTGTGTTTGACTCAGTTGAAGGTGAGGACATGATGGTGTGATTTCGTCCCACGCTCGGCCGGACACCCATGGGACCCATGCTCTCAAAGGCATTTCTGTGGCTTTTAACAACAACACTAATGATGCTGACCCTACTTAGAAACACTAATTTCTGTACAAACATATGTAAAGCCCAAGCCCTTATGTCTGCTGAGATAAAGGCACGTCTCACAGGGTCACACCGACGTCAATCTTCAGGTTCTGTGGATTTCAGAAGATCAGCTCCATCTTCACCGACTGCACAAAAACAAAAACAAAGGTCAGCATGAAAGAGCTTGTGTTTATCTCATTCAATCAACACAGTATCAAAATATACAAAGGAGAACACAAAACTCCCTTCTGCAATAAGGAAACCGCTTCTTTTGTATATTAATGACTTTAGACATGCTCATGATTCACACAAGAGATCTGTTTGCTCATTCATCTCCAGATATTATTAGCAGAAATCATTGGCTGCAGAGTGAAGACAATGAGCTAAAAACTGCAGTTTGAGGGTTTGACCGCTGACCCCTGCAGGAGCGTCTCACCAGCCGTATCTGCTCCGATGTCCTCACCGCCGGCTCCTGAAACACACAAGAAACACAGGGCTGATGCTTCTGTGTCTCTGTGAACTCATCAGCACATGAGCTGCAGAAACCAGGCATGCTTTGATGTTTTATACTTGTTTACCTTTATTTTAAATGATATTCTAATGAACTAGAGTATAAATATGCATCATACTGCATCTCTGGGACACTGTCTTCCGAATGGTCAATAATCTTCAGATCATCGTTCAGATCTAAGAAGTCCAGTGACATTCACCTCTGTAATTAAAGCTGCTATATTGCCATAACTAAGATCTTCACCTGCAGTAGATTTGTTTTCCTTCCACATGTTGAGTATGATTCAGCCCACATAAATCAGAGAGAAGCACATGAACACCAGTGCAGTGTGTTCAGAGCCTCAATCACACACACACACCTGCACATTCGTTCATTCAATCATATTTTTAAAAAATGGTTATAAGTCTAACTACAGAATATCCTTCAAGCTTGTTTTAAGCAGTTCTGTGTAACAGCCCAGCGCTGCATGTCACGAAGAGCTGCCGTCATCGAAGGACATCGCTCATCTGACATAATCTGAGGCAACAGAGCGCAAGATTATTGTGTCTTCTGGCACAACACAAAGAGCGATGAAGAGTCAGCAAGAGGCTGTTGTGCACAGATGTGAAGAAAACCGTGACGTTCTGTGTCTAGACTTTTTTTTTGTCTTTGTCTAGTCTGAAGTGAACTCTACTCAACAATCTCTGTTCTGTTATCCAGCACTGGTGAGGCACTGCCTTACTACAGTATGTGAAGTGACTAGTGATGGGTCTTTCTTGAACAGTTCATTCATTTTGAATAAATCTTAAATGTGAAAATCTTAAATTGAATAAATGTGGCTCAAGAAGAACGAGTCATCTCGGGGAGTGATTCATTCATCCCATAGGTTCTGTACTGGAATTAGTTTAAAAGACTTGGGAGATGACCTAATCAATCTTCTTTCTGGCTCATTCTGCATTGGTTAAAGCTTATGGGGTGGTCACGTGATGAACGAATGACTTAAACCAGATAGTGAGCTAATCATAGAACAAAATGACCCAAAAAAAGATTTGTTCATTTTGCTGAATGAGACTCAAAGGTCCAAGTCGGTAAAATTATCTAACCTTACCATCACTAGTAGTGACCAGAGTTTTATTTTACTACTCAAGCTTCCTGTAATCTGAGGCGTTGATCTAGAGTGATCAGAAACATAATTTCAAAAAATGGAGCTTGTTGCTGCTGCCGATGTGAACTCTGTTATTATTTCTGGAGCTGATCTGCCCCTTTTCCCAAACATTACCCTCTCGAGCGTCTGCGCAGGTCACGTTCTCCACTGCTGCCTCCATCAAGGGTTCTGGAGCTGGGCTCGGTTCCTCCGCCGAGGGTTCTGGAGCTGGGCTCGGTTCCTCCGCCAAGGGTTCTGAATCCAGAGCTGAGTTTGGTTCCACTGCAGCTGGCTCTGGAGCTGGGCTCGGTTCCTCAGCCAAGGGTTCTGGAGCTAGACTTGGTTCCTCAGCCAAGGGTTCTGGAGTTAGAGTTGATTCTGGAGCTGAACTCGGTTCCTCAGCCATGGGTTCTGGAGCCAATTCTGGGGCTGGGCTCAGTTCCACTGGAGCTAGTTCGGGAGGCACAGTCGGTTCCTCAGCAGGAGCTGGGTCTTCACTCGGGACAGGCTCAGACACAGTGAGTTCTGGAGAAGGGCTTCGCTCTACTGAAGTGGGTTTTAGGGCTGGAGCTGATTCTACATTTGGGCTGGGTTCCAATGGAGCGGGTTCAGGCACTGAGGCTGGCTTCTCTTCAGGAGCTGAGTCTGCTTGTTCCAGTGTGGGCTCAGAGCTTGCGTCTGATGGGGCTTCCAGAGCTGATATTAGCTTAGCCGGCTTAGGTTCTGGAGCGAAGGTGAGATCTGAAGCTGGTTCCACAGTTAGAGAGGGTTCTGCAGGTGTGGAGTCAGTGGGTTCCTCCAGAGGAGCATCACTATCACTGACTGTTGTCTGCATTACTTCTGAGGCCTCAGGCTGGGCGTCTTCCACTGTCTCAGCCGGTCCAGGACCCAGATCATCCAACAGAGCACTTTGAACTGGCAACTGCATCTGATCTGAGATGGCTTCGATATCTTCTGCTACAAGCCCATTATGGGAGACTGGCAAAACACAAGCAGAGAGGAAATAAAGTTTATTTACATGTATTAAACATACAATTGTCTGTAAGCAGAATTAATTATTTCTTTTAGTTTCTCAATATAAACAAGCTAAAGATTTCTCAGTATTCTTTACACACACTATGAACGTTTTGCCTAAAACAGTATCTTAAAAGAAATAAGATCTAAAAACGCTTTTTGACAGACTCTCAGTTTTCATCAAACCCGTGAGAACCTATATGTAATGGAGGCCAGCAGCAAAAAGAGATGCTCTAGCAACTGATGTTAGAGGTCATGGCCTTTAGCCTCCCTGTTAGAGTGCCTGCCTCCCATGCTTTGAGACCCGCTCGGAGCAACAACGAGTTGTGGTGAAAGCAAACCCAGGGGACCCATATAGACCCATATACCCAAACCCATATAGACGTGCTGTTCTTCACACAGGCAGAACATCCCAAATCTTTTTTTCCTTGATTCTTTTTTAGCATTCCAGTCATGACTTGAGTACACAAGTTTATGCCAAGCGGAAGGAGTAGAAGTGCAGTGTAATTCACTACACACACACCTCCATCAGGTTTATGACAAACACAAATCAGCAAGTTCTGACATGTTTAATCATCAGTAGCATTTAGTTAAACTCAGAAACATTTACTATAGCAATGAGTAAATAATTAAAAACACACATTCCTGCCTCATATTAACATTCCTGTTAATATTTATCCTTCCACAAACGCTAATGAAGTAAGTATAATGAAGATGCTCTTGTGGAAACAGCAGAAACACTGTTAAGCGTCTGCCATGTCCTGTCTTCTTCACACTTCAAATGCTTCATCACAAATAATTCCTTCTGGCAATTCGGACAACATTAGTTCTTAGGTATGCACTTTATATTTGGTTTTTATTCTTTTTGAACATTATGTTTATTGGGTTTTTCCAAGTTAAACACAAAATACAGAATAATCAAAGTAGATCTTTCATCCCCGCACATACTGCCCTATACATGCCCTATAAGTGCCCCAAACCTCCAACCCATAGTGCCACAAGTAAACCATGAATAGCCGTAAACAGAAAAAAGTTACGTTCTAAGAATTCTGTCCCAAGTAAGAAATAAAGCTACCCCAGTATTTGATGCTTTTTCAAACGAAATGCAATTTTTTCCAAAGGCATGTAAGATGACACTTCTTTAATCCACATGGAAGTAGAAGGTGGATTAGAATCCTTCCATCTCAAAGTTATAAATTTTATGGCTACTAGTGGGGCTAGTCTGACAAATCTCAGATTAATTCTTTGTTGATCAAGTAATGTAGTATCCCCTAAGAGGGTAAGTCTAGGTTCACATTAATACCTACAACTATGGCAATAATCTCTAAGACTTCTTTCCAATATTCTTCCAAGTCAGGGCAAGACCACAGCATATGTAGGAGAGTCCCTCTATCTGTTTTACATCTAGGACAGTTCTCTGAGTAGGAGCTTTTAAAGGAGTGTAATCTAACTGGAGTAAAGTAAACTCTATGTATCAGATAAAATTGGATGAGTTTATGACGACTATTGATAGAAAAAGTCTGAGCTTTCTCATATATTGTTTTCCATTCGTCATCTGTGAATGAGCACTCCAAGACTTTTTCCCACTTAGATTTTATGTCCCGAATATTAACAGCCATCAGTTGTAACAACTTGGTATAAATAAGAGAGATGAGACCCTTAGGACCTTTTTTCTCCGCCAAGATAGTCTCAAGAGGTGAAAGAGGAAGTTCAGAAAAACGACCACCTTGTTGGGTCTGAATGAAGTGTCTAACTTGTAGGTATTTAAAAAAAAATTTGGGAAGGGAAGGGTAAATTTCTGTTGTAGCTGCTCAAAAGACATGAGTGTATCCTCCTCATAAAATTCATCAAAGGTTTGGATGCCTTGATCATACCACTGTTTGGCTATGCCATCTTTGAGGACTGGGGGTAGAAATGGATTGTAATAAAAAGCAGTGGATCTGAACAGTGGATTGTCTCAGTAACAATTTTGGAAGTACCAACAATAAGTGGGTTAGAGTTCAATTTCTTCAAACTGTTTATAGAAACAAAAGGTATTGCAGCAAGAGTTGTACTCTGTACTTGGGCCTCTTCTAATTGTCGCCAAGCAGGAGGGGAGTACCCGAGGAACTTTCCCTTTCCATAAGAACCTAGAAATACCTCTATGGAGATCCTTAAAAAAGGACTTTGGTAACACAGGGGGGAGTGCCTGAAAAAATATAAACATTTTGGCAACAGTCATTTTAATAGAATTTATCCGACCAATTAATGAAATCTTTTTCTACACTTTTAAGCAGGGGAGCATAGTTCAAATTGTATAATTGAGACAGATCTCTAGGTATTTGTAATTCCAAATGTAGCAATTTATCTGTGTTTCAGATGAAGGGGAAATTTTTAAGGGACAATTGTGTAGCAACTCTATTAAGAGGCATAGAAACACTCTTATTCACATTGTCAAAGAGACACCGATTTTGAATAAATCCTGTTTGATCCATATGTACCAATTGTGAGAGAATTGAGAACTTTTCCCAATCTTAAAGCAATAATTTGGCAAAAATCTTTTAGTGTGAGCTAAGTAATGGGATCGGCCTATAGGAGCCACATAAACGAGGGTCTTTACCAGGCTTAAGTAAAAGAGTTATCATAGCCTGTTGTGAATTCTTTACCTTTTTTGATTTTTGATTTATTGATTTTTTATACTTTTGTATTCGATAAGAGCTTGTATTATGTAAATATGCAAGATGCAACTTTTATTATGACACGCATTTGGTGTAAGTGTTGCGCTATTGGTTACGCATACAGAGCTAACAGAATGTGACGCAGTTTTCCACCTGGGCAGTACCGTCAAGTACAGGGCAAAAGTTATTGACGAAGTAAGTTTATTCTATGGCTTTATGGGGGTAATACTAGACGTTCATACTGCTGAAACTGTTTGCGATGTCAAGCCTTTGTGATATTGTTGGTTTTCGCGATCTTTATAATGATTAGTTCACCTCGTGAAATGCACGTCCTTCGAGCCGGATGTTTAACTGCTTCAGAATGTCATCAGATGGCAAACCAACATCTCCTACTCAATCTAGACCATCACAGCAATGCCAAGCCCCTAGGCACCTTAAGGATTACATCCTTGACTTCCATCACCGACCTGCCCTTTCCTCCAGTCCTGTTCTGAGGGAGTCAGAGGAGTAGAGAGGAGCAGCAGCCGCAGTGTATACAAGTCAAGCAGATGCAGACTCCATTCAAGGTGGGCGTCGAGCTACGCCCAGTCCAAGTCAAGCAGACTTATTGAGTATGGAATTGTTAACTAAATTAATGGAATCCATGAACAAGAAGGAGAAGGAGGAGACAGCTGAATTGGACAATCTTCTCAGGAAATTAGATCAGCTTAAGAAACGAAAGCATCGCCGAAACCAGATGATGGAACATATCAAATTATTCTTGAGGGAGGAACAGGAAAACGTGGACAAAAAACAGGTACAGGCAGTTGCCTCATCGCTACAATCTTCACCTGCACCTTCTAGCTATGTAAGCCCTTCATCCTTACTCTCACGAAGAACAGGATCTATGTTGAGAAACAGGCTTCAGTAGGAACATTGGTGCAGCATGATGAAAGGTCACATACAACAGATACTGTTCCTGAACCCGAGGTGAAAAGTGGC